>CACVKS010001141.1:0-11695 GCA_902749335.1 Acanthamoeba triangularis
TGGTGCGTGTGTTTACCTGGCGGGGTCCGCCTCCTCGGCCAAGAACTCGCTGATCCAGAGCGCCAGGTTGAGGAGCTCGTTGGTCGGAGTCACGTTCATCAGATAGCCCCACTGGGGTTCGTTGTTGGGCATCCCGCTCTGGCGCTAAGTACAGCGAGGCAAGATTAGAGTGAGCCCCGGTTCGAGCATGGAGAGAGAGAGAGAGAGAGAGAGAAAGCAAAGGTGGTTTCTGGCGGTGGTTACCTGGAACTGCAGCCAGAAGCGATTGCTGGCAATGACCACCGGGTGGAATTGGGACAGCGAAGTGCCGGTGAAGCGCCGCAGAGGCTTGGTGCGCTTTTCGTCCAGATAGATCGTCAGAGAGTCGGCGTCGGACAGCTTGCAGCGTCTGGATGGATGGCCGATACATGTGATGCGTGTGAGGGTTAGAGGTCGTCAATGGCACGAACGCGAGCAAGAGCGGCCAGCTGCCCTGCTCCCTCGTACCGATCGAAGGTGACGACCAGGCCCATGGCGTCGGGGATGGCAAACTCCTTGACAAAGTCCTCCGTTCCGTGCGGGTGCTCGGACTCGCTGACCAGAGCATGGTGGCTGGAGAAGGCCGCCGACTCCTTGAGGAGGCTGGCCGACTCGGCCAGCAGGAGGTCCAGGAAATCCGTCTCCCCGGTCCTGATGAGAAAAAACCACAACGCAACGCAACACAAACGCGTGAGCCACGAGCCAAGACACATCAACAAGGTGGCCTTGAGACGAAGTATACCTACAGAGGCGTTGGAGTTGCGCCCAGAGGATGTGCATGATGTCGCCACCAGCGCTGCTGTCGTCGCCGGCTTGGCGCAGGTCGGGTATGGGTTGGGCGAGGTAGGCCTTGGCGATCAGGCGCAGGGCCTTCAGGAAGTTCGCGGGTCCGCCCAGGACCTCCAGGGACAGCGGGCTTGTGGTGGGCCAGTTGTTGAGGAGGCTGATGATGGCATCCCGGGCGTAGAAACGACCGAGCCGCATCTCCGCTGCGAGCAGGTCCTCCCGGAGCGCCGCGCGCGCGTCGGCATCGGTGCGGCCGACGAGGGCGGTGTGCGCAGTCTCATCGGCCATGCGCAGCGACTGCAGTGGGAACCACCACTCCTCGCTGACCGCCCGCTCCGGGTCGTAGAACTGCAGCAACGCGACGAGCCTGGTCCGGTCCACGGCGATGATCTCGCCCGTCCGTCCGATAGCCTAGGGGAAAAAGAAACGTCCACACGATCAGCTGCCGCTTTGGGCGGACGAACACCCAACCTGAAGCCAAGTGGTGAGTTGAGTACCCGGTATTTGGCGTCGACCCACCCGGTGAGGTCGGTGGCATCGAGCGCACGATCAGTGACAACGCACTTGGTGCCGACCCGGAGACGCGACACTTCCAGGGGCGTAGACGCGGCGACTATGGTGCCATGGCGAGCGGAGAAAGACTCCACGGCTTCGTCGATAAAGGCATAAGCCTCGCCGGGGTAGTCGATCGACCTGATTCCGGTGCCGCTGCTGCTGGAGCTGCTGTCAAAGCTGAGGCAGAAGAGAAGGGCTCAGCAACCGACAACCAACTGCTGGTCCACACGGGGGCTCCGAAGACTTGTACCTTTCATCAGTGTGGCTGCTGCGCCGTTCCTGTTGGATGCTGAGCGCCTGTGCGTGGGCCTGCTCCGCGCTCCAATTGTTGAAGTTGTCGAAGGACCACGACGCCGCCTCTTCCACATTGTCGTTGTTGTGGAGGAGTGCGTGAATGCAGAACTCCCGCGGCAGGCCCACGAAGCTCATCAACAATTCGGCCTGCGCCAAGCGTTTTAGTCAGCACTGACACAACAACAGCACCACACACACACGTGGGGTACGCACCTGCTCCTCGCGCGCTGCGAGCTTGGCATCTTCGGCCTCTCTGATGCGTCGCTTGTTGGCCTCCTGGTCCTCTCGCAGCTTGCGGACCATCTCGGAGTCCTTTTCGGCCAGGTCTGCCGTGGGCGGGCACGCGAAAGGCCGCTGGCCAAAGTTGGCGCTGATCTCCGTGCCGCTTGCGCGCAGACGCACCATCGGCACCAGCCGCAGCTCAGGCACGTCGATGAAAGCCGGCCCCAGGTACTCTCCGTTCCTATTGGAAGTATTGGAAGGAAAACACGGAGATCAAAACACTCTTAGTTGAAGGAACCAATAGCGGAAGGGAACCCAACTTCTCGGCCAAGAGTTAGGGACCACGTACCTGGTGAAGTAGATCACTCCGCCGTCCCTGCGCGACCAACCGCAGCCAATCACATCGCCGACCGAGAACGAAGAGCTGTAGGGCAGCTCCTGCGACGAAGGCACTGCACCGTAGAGCAGATCACTGGTGTACACCAACAGGTGGGGGTTAGTCGTCACATCTAATCGATGTGGAATGTGCAGAATTGAGGCAAGTCTGGAGCAAGTGCCTGGGGGGAGGGGGTAGTATACGTACTTGTGGGTGTTCTCGAGATGGCCGAAGAAGTTGGAGGAGACGTAGTTGGGGTCGCCCAGAGGAGTGCTGGCGCAGATGGGGCACACCACGGGGAGGGTACTGCCGTGGTGCCTGCGCTGGATGTGGTGGCACAGCTCGGCAGAGGTCAGCTTGTCGAGATCGCAGTAGGGGCAGCGGTATACGAGTTCATTCTCCTTGCGCGCACGAGGCGCCACCTTATTGCCGTTGTTGCCGCGATACTCATAGAAGCAGTCGCCCCAGCCTGTCCCATGCGCCACAGCGACGTTAGGCCCACGCGCATAAGTCATGAGAGCACGGCGAGCTATGGATTGTACCTGGCACCGAGCCCGCAGGACACAAGCCCACGCCAATGCCGCTTCCGCTGTCGTCGCTCTCGAGCGCCACCTCATAGTAGAACTCTTCCATCGTGTCCGCCGAGATCTCGGGAAGGGCGTGCACGAGGCAGTCGCCGTTGTTGCCGTAGTATTGGATGGACAGGCGGTCCAGCCCGACGAAGACGACCGCATAGCCGCAGTCCTCGCTCCAGGCCATCTTGTTCTGGCCGAGACGCCAGTTGCCGGCCAGGGCGGTCTTGATACGCTCATCGCTGTCGCTGTCCATCTCGAGGCGGGGCTTGCCCTTGCCTCTGGGCTTTCTCTCCTCGCGCTTGCGCCTGTTCTTGTTGGGGTCGTTGCTCTTGCCCTTGCGCTTGCTATCGTTCGGCGACATTTCAAGCCGCTTGGCCGGTTCTTCCTCGGCCGTAACCTCGGCAGTCGGCTCCGACTCAGCCGCAGCGCGCTTCGGCCGCGACTCGAGCTCGTAGAGCGATTCCTGGAGGTCGAACGCCAGGCGCACCAGGCCTTCCTCTGTCTTGCCCCTGATGCTGCTGTGCCGCTGTCGGAGGTCGTCCTGTAGCTCTTCCGTAGCGGCAGAGTCGTCCTCTCGGGCGGCGATGCCCTCGATCAGGAGCGGAATGAGCTGCCGGTCGCGCTCGTTGGCGGTGTCGAGGCAGCAGCGAATTGAGGCCGAGTCGCGGAACAGGCTCTCGAGGACCTTGAGCAGGCGCGAGCGGATCTGCGCGTAGAGCAGCGTGGCGGGCGACGGGTCGGTGCCGGTTGCCTCCTCCGTGTACAGGAACGTGTTCGACTTCTCGAGGAAGGAGCGCATGACACCGAGCGTGTCCTCTGTGAGCGAAAAGATGCCCGAGGGCAGCTCGATCTCGGTCACGGGTGTGAGCTCGTCCACAGCGTAGGTCCGCATCCGCCGTTCCTGCGTGTCGTTGTCCGTTGCACGCAACAGAACCTGCACCAGCCAGATGTGAGCCGGCATGAGCACCAATAATCCCTGGAAATTTGAGTCACAACAACTTAATTTGTGTGCACGTGGTACCTTGACCGTAGAAGGGCTGAGGAAACTGATCACAGTGCCCACGGTAGCAGAGGCGCTCTCTCCCGCGGTATCTGGTCTTGCCTCCCCCCGGAGGCAGACCTTGCCGCCCACGCGCAGATCTTCGTTCCACCCGCCCAGGACTGCCAGCACGGCCATGATCCGCTGTTGGCCGGCCAGCTCGGCGTTCTGGCCGCCTTCTCCGGCACTGACGCCCGTCGCCTTGCTCTTGCCCTTGGCTGAGGCGGCGATCCTCTGTCCGAGCGACTGGACGAGAGACGAGAGGACCGACAGGTTCGTCCGCAGCTTCGTGGCGAGGAGCGGCTGCCAGTCGGGAGCGATGAGGAGCGTGCGCAGGAAGGAGACGATCTCGGACGCGAGCGAGTAGTCCACGCGACGGCTGCGCCACATGTAGAACTGCGATGATGATCCGGTCGTCGGCTCCGGCTCGGTGTTCTTCTTGGGCACGGGATCCTGGCGCGCGATGGTGACGGAAAAGCCCTTGGAGGCCAGCAGGCTCGCGTACCGGCGGCACTTGTCGATGCTCGAGTCCCGCAAGACCACCGTTTGGTCGATAGCCTTCAGCTCGCGCACCACCTCCTTCAGGTTGACGTCGAGACCCGACTCACCGGTGGCTGTGAGCTGCAACTGGGGCAGCATCCGGAGCACATCCGAGATCGTAACGCCTTGCGGGCGGTGCAGGATCAGCGAGTAGCAATGTCTGCCGATCGCGCTGCCGCTCACGCTCTCGGACGACGATGTTCGAGAGAGGGACGACTGTGTTGCGGTGTCGGCACCGGTGGTCGTCATGGCGTCGGAGGGCACGGCCGTGTAGCTGCCGGAGATGAGGGAGCCGAGCAGGTCGACGAAGAACTCGACCACCTCGTCCGCGCTCATGCTGCCCTTGACAGAGGTCTTGACGAAGCGTCCGGGCTGCATGTGCTGGACGACGTGCCGGCACAGACGCGTCACCAGTCGCTGCACGCGCGGCGAGCCCAGCTTAAGCAGGGAGAGCAGGTTGTGGATGCTCTCCGACGAGGAGAAGAAGCGCTGCATGGTCTCCGTGCGCTTCAGCTGGTAGAGCAGCGCGAGCAGCGAGTGGTGGTAGTCGTCGTCGAGGTCGCTCGACCTCTTCGCTTCGCTGGCGGCCTCTTCCTCCCTGCTGCGGTGGCTGCCGAGCTCGGTGAAGAAGATGGTCCGCAGCACGGCGTCCTGCAGGTCCAGTATCTGCTGCGCCTCGTCCTCCCCGAGGTGGTTGTTCCTCAGCGCCAGCGGCGTGGGGGTCCACGCGAGGCATCGCGCGGCCGAAAGGAGGAAGAGATCGCGTGCCACCCGCACCACGCGCTTCTTGTGTGCGCGAAGCTTGCTCGGGGCGACTGTCTCCGCCGCCGGGGACGAGCTGGAAGAACTTGACGCCGACGGCTCCTGGCGAAGGGCGACGTCGTGGGTGGACAGCTTGTGCAGGACGGCATGGAAGTCGCTGTTGCTGAAGAGGGCGTAGTCGAACATGCGGTAGTCGAGGGCGAGGGCGTTGAGAAGAAGCGTGTGGAACTTGAGTTGCTCGGCCACACTGGTGCCCTCCTCCTGCCCGGCAAGGCAGCGCAGGAGGAACCGGAACAGTTCGGCGAAGCTCTGCCGCACGGCGAGAATCGAGGAGCGCGAGCAGCCTTCGAGCCCATCCGCGTAGTGAGTGCCCGTTTGCCTACAAGAAACGAGGCCAATGGCACCACCGGTGAGTCAGCTGCGCTGTTTGTTTAAATGATCAATCCGCGTGCATCGCGCCAATGCAAGCGTACCTGAGCGAGCGGCCGAGGTGCTTGACGATCTCTCGCTTGGCCGAGGGCAGAGAGCAGCGGTCCAGAAGGTCGATGAAGACGCGCAGCCCGCGGCAGCGCGATTTGGAGCGGAGGGTGTGGAGTCGCACCAGCTGCTCTAGTGGCTCCAGCGGCAGGAGAAGCTGAATAAAGCTGATCGTGGCGCGGGCCTGCGCCATCAGCTCCTGCGAGGTGCTGCCCGACTTGGCACTGGCAGCGAAGCGCAGCAGGAACGAAGCCTCGCCGAGCACCTGCTTGGCGAGCCGGGTGTAGACCTCCTCCCGGGTGGGCAGCTCGGGCAAAGGGGCCTCCTCTTTCTCCTCCGCTGGAGCGGCCTTCTTCTTGCCCTCGGCCTTCGCGGCTCGTCGTGCCGACTCCTCCGCGGCTCTCCTGCTCCGCGCTTTCTCCTCCTCGGCCGCCTCGGCCTCTTCGTCCTCGTCTTCCTCATCGTCGAGTTCCTCGTCGTCATCCTCCACCACGTCATCTTCATCGTCGTCGTCTTCCTCTTCGCCCCGGAGGCGGGCTTCCTCCTCCTCCTCGACCATGATGTCCCACATGACGTCTTCGTTCAGGTCCAGGTTCTGTTGGAGTATCTGCTGCTGGAGCTGCTGGAGCGACTGGCGCGCGCGGGCCACGAAGCTGGCGTGCTCCTCCTGTTGCCTCGTGGACGGAGCTGCTTCAGCCTTGGGCGCCTCCTCGCGCCGTCTCTCCCGCTTCTTCATCTCTTCGTCATGCTTCTGCACGGCTTGGCTCATGATGGACTGTTGCTGTTGCATGATCCACAGACGGATCGAGCCGGCCGTGGACAAGATCGACTGTAGCGAGGGCGGCGGTGAAGGGGGCAGGAGGGCGTCGTCGCTGTCGCTGTCGTCCTCCTTGGCGTCCAGGTCCATGCGCTTCTGGGCGGCAGTGCGCAGTTGCGCGGCCCACTCGACGAGCTGAGGTTCGAGGTTGGCATGCTTGACGACGGCGGCGAAGGTACCACGCACCGCCGATGCCACCACCTTCTCCGCCTGGACGGGGATGGGCAGACGCGGTCCGGCAGCGCTGATCCACTTGACGAGCGGCCCCAGATCATCGTCCGATTCATCGACGGCCATGAGTCGCTTGAAGAAGTCGCCCTGCGGCGCCGTCTTGCTGATGCCCTCGTCCACGTCCATGCCCTCTGTGGCGGACGCAGCAACGAGCGCTTCATCCTCGCTGTCCTCCAGACCAGCCGAGAACAGGTCGGAGCGCAGGTGCGAGAGGTAGGGCCGCTCCTGGCTAGTCTCCGGCGTCCCAGTCATGAGGCTGCTCGAGAGCATGCCACAGACGGTGCCCAACGTCTTCTCCAGCTCCAGAAGCCAGGCGAAGGGATAGCTCACCGGCGCCTCCGCCTCATCCTCGGCCTCCGGGAGTGCCGCTTCCGCACGGGACACCAGAGGCGACGACAGCACCGGCGTCTGGCTCTTCTTCCGCCTAGCACAGCAGCGAACGCCGAGTAAGTAAATAGAACTGCATGGACACGAGAGAGACACCAGAGGGGGGAGAGAGAGCAGTACCTGGCCTTACGATCCTTGGTGGAGGGCGTGCGGGAGGCTTCAATCGCAGCGAGCTGAGCAATCGCTGCCGCCTCTTGCCTCCTCTTCTGCTTGTCGGCCTCCTGCGCGAGGTGCAGATTCTTGAAGGCGGCCTTGCTGGCGACGAAGAACTTGTTCATCTCGTCCAGCTCCCACAAGAGCTGCAGGAGAGCCGGCAGGACGTCCACGAAATCCGGCCGGTCGGCGAAATGGTACAGCGAAGTGACCAGCGGCGGCAGGACCACGCCAAACAGAGAATCGCGCAGGGCTCCCAAGCGGACGACGAAGTAGCGAGCACGAACCTGGAGGGAAGTGAGACCGGTCAGGAAAAAATGAAGTCTGACCAGCTAAACGAAAAGCGCACGCACCTGATCGTCGGGGTTGATGGTGGCCTCTCCCTCGCGCAACGCGGAACGGGGCAGCACCAGCCCCACCATCTCGATGCTCTTCTGGATCATAAGGCTCGTCCAGCGCAGCAGCCGCTTGACCTCTGGACCAGACGGCACAAAAAAAACAAAACAAATAATAAAAAAAAACACAAGGTGAGAGTCGCGTTTAGTGGTGACGGTGGTTGGGTGGTGGGGTTCGTACCACCAGACTCGGCGATGGCGGGTTCCTCCTCTTCTTCTCCAGAGGATTCGATGCTGGGGGAGAAGCCGATAGAGCTCAGCAGGTCCCTCTGCACGGCGAGAAGCACGTTGTAGATGGTGCGCGCCTCCTCGGCAGCCGTCGGTCCGACTGGTGAGCCCTCGGTGTCGAGCAACAGCGATCTGACCTCCTGCTCCATGCGGGTCTTCCTCACCTTGGCATCTTCGCTGCTCTTCTTCATCAGCCCCACGGCGAGCTCGATCAGGTCGCGCACCAGCTTCTCCGAGGACTCGCTCGTGACAACTGCCCGATCCATGCCCTCCGCGGTGCTCATCGATGACTCGGTGTCGGCGGCCCCGCGCTCCTTGCGCTGCGCCCCGGTGGCTTCGACCTCCGACAGGATCGGAGCGAAGAGCATGTCGCCCAGGCCGAGAGCAAGCTCCTGGGAGAGCTTCTCGAGCAGGTCGTCGAGGAGGAGCCTCGCCGGGCTTGGGAGATGGCTGTGCGCGGCGTGGTGAGGCGGTTGACCCTCCGTTGCGAGGGACGCCTTCTCCTCCTCCACTTGGAGAATGGCCAGCAGTTCGTGCAGGAACTGGACCTGCTTGTCGTGGGTCGGGTAGAAGATGGGCAGGCCCACCAGCAAGCAGCGCCTGGCGTCGGCCTGCACGACCCGATCGTGCGTCTTGTCTCCCGGCCGCTTTTCTCCGGTCTGCGAATCGGGCGTGGTGGTCGTGGTAGTGGTGGTCGTTGTGGGTTGCGGCAGCACTCGGCCCAGCGCAAGCCGGAGGAGAAGGTCCCGGATGTCCAGAAGCACGAGCCCAAAGCTTTTGCTGGCTTCTTCGGGCGAGAGCACCTATTTGCAGACAGACACAGCACACGTGTCAGCAGCTTATTCGGGAAATCGACAACCAATAGAGGCACTGTACCTGGATGAGGTGCTGCACATTGGCCGCCAGAACTTGCAGGAGCGAGCTTATGACGAAGGACCCGGCGCTAGCCGTGCTGGGGCCTGCCAGTGTAGCCGTTACGGCCGCCGCAGCGACAGTGTCCTCGTCACCCTCCGCCAAGGGCTCGTCCGTGCGATTGCCAGGGCTGCTCTCAGGTTCGCCGGCCGCCACCGCTCCGTTCTTATTGGAGAGGGCGCGCTCGAGCAGCGCATAGATGGCAGCAAGGGTGTCGCCTGCTTGCGTTGAACGCTCCGCGACAAACGGTTGCTTGGCGAGCGCAGACCTGTCGTGGCGACCAGCCGACACGCGGCGCTTGGCGAGAATGGACATATTGGCCAGCAGCACCATGGCCGCCTTCTGTCTGCTTAGGACCTGCTGCGGTGTAGCCTTGCCCTAACAATGAATGAAGTTCACACAAACTCCGTTGGCACGATGATGAAAAAGGGCGCGTAAAGAAAGAGGGCGGCCCATACCTGAGGCAAGACGTAGCGCATGAGCATCGTCACGGGGTCGGTCTGAACGAACGAAGGACTCGTTTTGCCCAAGTGCGTCCAGTGCAGCACAGAAGAGGTTTCAGAGGAGTGCATCCAGAGCAGGTTGTTCTTGCGATCGTAGCAGATGCATTGCCCTGCACGATGCTGCCATCAGCATGCACGTCATCTACGCCATAAACAAAGTACCAGAGAAATCGCATACCGTTGTGCCCATTCTCCACCATGAGGTCGCTGACGTGGCGACCCTGGCGCATGTTGAAGACGCGACACATCATCTTGCCGCGCCGCAGGGTGTTCGGCGGCACGCCCGACGGGAGAAGCACACCCAGCTGGTGCCCAGTGGTGAAGAAGTACCCGGAGACCAGGCACTGCGGTGCCAGAGCGGGCACAGCATTGGCTGTTCGCATGCACATCAAATCAGTACACCACCACCGCACTCAGAGAGACTGAGACGACTACATACCTGGCTGCGGCTCGGCGATGACGTCCATGGTGTGGTCCTTCTGGTGCTGCTTGTTGGTGACTCCCAGCTGCTGACAGGTGTGGCAGAGGTTGTATTCGCGGCACACCGGGTCGGTGCACAGGTACCGCTGGCCGCGGAAGGCGTAGCGCTGGCAGCCATCGCACACCACCCCGTGGTGCTGCCCGGTCAAGGTGCTCGGACCTGCGCGCGTGCGAAAACGGTAAGGAAAAAACTCCCTGTGAACGTTTCTGTTGTGGACAGGGGTCACTCAAGAAGGGCTCACCTTGCAAGACCGTTGCCGAGATGCACTTGTAGCTCTGCAAGGGATCGTAGGCGAAGAGTTTGAACTCGCTCTTGGCTGCGGCCCTCGTTTCCGCCACGATGTAGATGTAGCGGCCGTCGGTCAGCATGGGTACGCTGTTCGAGTTCACGACGCTGGCCGGCTGAAGGCCCTCTCTTTCCGCCGTCGAGAGGCGAATCTCTCCCTCTTCCTGTGTGGAGAAAAGACGCAACCGCCACGGTGAGCAAATGCTGCGACCACAGAGACCGCCGTCTACAGGCCCTTTCACCGAAGTGGCTTTCTGGGCGTGTGGAAGTGAGAGCAGCATACCTCGAGAGTGTCAGGATTGATCTTGATGAGAGCCGGGAAGGACGTCTTGGGCGTCTTGAGGTAGAGGGCGTTATTCACATAAACGAGCCAGCTACGCTGCTCCGGCTGCCCGGCGTATTTGGTCTTGTAGTTGTATACATGCCCTCGCACGGTGTGGGTGCCCACGATACCCGTGCCCACCTGACACAGCGATAACGCATCCGAAAGAGATCAAGAGAGTCAGCGCAAAGGATTCTCCTGAGGGTACCTGTAGCATTGGTCGTAGAGGGAGGCGGCACAACGCACCTTGAGCAGCCCTTCTCTACTGTTCAAAATGTACAAAAATCGTCCGCAGGCGGCGATACTTGGAAGCGCGGCGCCGATGGGCGTGCCTCCAGAACTGTGACCGAGACCGTAGGCGGACGCCAGGGCCGAGGTGGAATCGCGCCAATTGTATCGCCACGTGCCTAAAATGATGGGCCTACGTTAACATCTACCCTCGAAAAAACCCAAACAGGCACAACGCAGATGAGCAGAGTACCTTGATAGGCCTCGTCGAAGAGCGAGCAGAGTTCCTTGTGTTTGCGGAAGTCTTCCAACTGCTTGAGGTAGGGTACCACGCTGCGCAGCGCTTCGTCTCGGCCCTTGCCCTTTGCTGCGCCGGAACTGTCGGGAGCCACGACGGGCGCGGTCGAGCCCTCCTGTTGTTGCGAGGCCGCGGACTGGAGCTTCTCGTCCATCGCTTCCTTCTTGGACGGGTCCAGCAAGTGAATCAACGCGTCCAGTGAGGTCTTCACCGAACCTCGCATGAGTGCCAGGATGAGCAGCAACGTCACGGCCTGCACAGGGGAGAAGTCAGTCTCTCTCTCTCTCTCAAACCCGTACCAACCACATGAACATGCGGTGCACATGATAACACAGTGTCATTACCTGGCTGCGCAGAGAGGGGCCGGTTGAAGGCTGCTGTGGGCTGGCCTTGGCGCTGCGAGTTTGCCCGCTGCCACTGAGGAAAGTGGTGAGGAGCTCCTCGAAGGCGTCCAGCGTCTTGTTGTCCTCCTCGTGAAAGAGCGAGTAAGGGGGAAGGTCGGAGAAGAGCTGGAGAATGCTCGGGGCGTTCTCTCGCAGGCGAGTCTCCGTCGTGGTGCCGGCGAGCAGCTTCTGGAGGGCCTCCATCGTCTGCCGCTTGGGGTCGATCGGCTCCTCGGCCTCTTCCTCGTCGTCGGACGAGGACGTGGAGCGGTTCTTCTTCTCCGCCGAGCGCGGTGCGGCCTTCTTGGCCCGCTTGGGCACCGCAGCGGGCACCTCAGCGCCAGGCGCGTACCCGGAAAATAGGCCAAGCGACGCGTAGGCGCCTCCCGGCGGCATCAGGCCTTCCTGCTGTTGCGACTGGTCCCGCC
>CACVKS010001142.1:0-11687 GCA_902749335.1 Acanthamoeba triangularis
CTCTCCCTCCCGTTTTTGCTGAGTTTGGCCCAAACACTGACCTTATGGTTGTTCTGCTGCAGAGTTTGCCGAGTACGCGCAGCTGCACAAGTTCGTGTCGTCGATGGAGGCGGCGTTCCGCAAGTTCGACCGGGATCGTAACGGGCGCCTCGACAAGCTCGAAATCACGAACGCCCTCCGGGAGGGCGGGTTCCACTTCAACCCGGCCACCGCCAACACTCTCATGCGCAAGTTCGCCACCACCACCACCGGCGGCTGTACTACACCTCCCTTTTCGCACCACTCAACGCTGCCTCCTTCTCTGAAGTTGTTGTGGTTTGACGATAGTTCTCATCCAACAGCGAACGCGAAGCGGCCAGCTGCGTCGGCCACCCTCAACCTCGAGAGCTTCATCCAGCTTTGCGCTTTCCTCGGTTCCTGCCGCAGCACATTCCAATGGACCGACAGCGGTACATCCACTGCTGTGTGTTGTGTGTGGTGCCGTGCCGTGTTGCGTGTCGTGTCTCAATGAACTGACTTGTAACGTTATCCCTTTCCTCGGCAGATCGTGATGGCCAGATCGAGCTCACACTCGCCCAGTTCATCGGCATTGCTGCGGCCTTCTAGGCCAAGTCACACAGGGCAGCCCAGCTTTTTAGAGTACAAGAATCGCGTTGTTTGTTTATGAGATCCTTTGTTGTTGTAGTCGTACGCGTCTGGCCCTCGACCCTTGGCTCATCAGACACCAGTGCCGCCGAGAGTGGTGGTGTCCTCGTCGGTGCCCACCTCCAGGAAGCTCAGCACGTCCTCCATGAGCGGGCGCTTGTCCGGCGAGGCGTGCCAGCACTTCTTCATGAGCTTGGCAAAGTCGGGCGGGCAGTCGCCGGGGATCTGCGGGCGCTTGCCCTCGAGCACGTCGAGCGACACGCCCATGAAGTTGCGCCCGGCGAAGGGCTGCTTCCGGGTGAGCACTTCCCACATGATGACGCCGAACGAGTAGACGTCCACGCGCTCGTCGTACTTCTCGCCGCGAATGATCTCCGGCGCCGTCCAGCACGGCGTGCCGCAGCGGGTCATCGTCGCGTTCTCCTCCTTGATCCGGGCGAACCCAAAGTCGGCCACCTTGACGTTCCAGTTCTCGTCCACCTGCGCGTGGACGGCAAAACACATGTTTTTTTAAGCTCCGAGCCACCAACACAAAAGCATCAACACAACTCCCAGGAAGGTGTGACGTACGAGGAGATTGGAGGACTTGAGGTCGCGATGCACGATGCAGGGCGAGAGCGAGTGGAGGTAGTTGATGCCCAGCGCGGTCGATCGGAGCATGCGCAGCTTCTGCTGCCAGGTGAGCCTGACCGTGCTGTTGGAGAGGATGTCCTTCACAGAGCCCTGCTTCATGAACTCCGTCACGATGCACAGATTGGGCTTCTTCACGCATGCGCCTGTCGTACGCCACCGTTAGTTACGACTCAATACGTGTCGCGTGTGTCGCGTGGTGCCAATGGTACCGATGAAGAGGACGATGTTGGGGTGGTGGAGCTCAGAGAGGAAGGCCATCTCGGCGCGGAACTCGAGCATGCGGCGCTCGTCGAGCTTCTGCTTGATGAACCGCTTGACGGCGACGTCGACGCCCTTCCACTTGCCGCGGTAGACCACGCCGTAGGACCCGAGGCCGATCTGCTTGCCCAGCTGCACTTCGCCAAAGTCGATGATCCACCGGCACAGGTTGGCCGACGTGAGGAACGTGTCCTCCTTGAACATCATGCCCTCGCCCACCTCCGTCTGCATCTCGCCGCTGTCGCCGCTGTGGTTGCTGTCCTCGTCCGACGACGACACGCTCTGATCGCCGCCGTCCGCACCGACATTCTTCGCCACACCGCCGAAGAAGCGGCCCTCGAGGCCCTGCGGCCGCAGCTCATACAGCTTCGAGCCTACGCGCGTGCGTGCGTGTACGATGGTGAGTGTGTGTATGTTCGAGGCACAGCGACGAGCGAGGAGAAGATAAGAAAGAAAAGGTACCGTTGGGAGCGTCGGGCATCTCGAACTTGCCCAGGCCGACGATGCGCTTGCGGAGGTTGTCGCTGGCGTCGACGAGCTCGGGCTCGGCGTGCTTCACCTTGAGGTAAGCCGCGTGGCTGATCACGATCTGGCCGCCGTGCGTGAGGGCCGTGATGCGCGCCGCCGCGTTCACGACCGGCCCGATGTACTCCACCCGCCGCGTCATCGGATCGCGTCCCACCCTGGGCACGCCCACATGGACGCCCATCCGCACCCGCAGGCCCTTGAACAGGACCCGGTCGTCGACGTCGCTCCACTCCTCGGCCGCGCCCGGGTGCTCGAGCAGGGCCTCGGGCCAGGTCACGCTGAGCAGGTTCTGCTGGACCTCGAGGCACCAGGCCATGGCGTCGGCCGTGTGCTGGAAGGCCATGCAGAACGAGCCCTCGCCGCTGTTCTTGTCGCGCAGGAACACGACCTCGTAGCCGCGGTGCTTGTGCAGCGCGCTGCGCAGGGTCTCGTTGTGCAGCAGGGTCGCGTCGCGCATGGCCGTCGCGTTGAACTCCCAGAGCGAGGCGGCGCGCGTGATGTCGGTGAACACGATCGTCACCTCGCCCTCGGGCGGGCGCACCCCGGCAGTCGCTCCCGTGGCGACGTGCTTGTGGGAGCCGCTCGACGAGCTCGACGAGCCCGAGGCGGCCGACGACGACGACGCGGTGCCGGTCGGCAGCGTCCACGAACTGTTCAGGCCGACCGCGGTGCGGCCGCCGGACGAGGAGGACGAGGTCTTGGAGGTGAAGGAGGTGGCGCCCTGGGTCGAGGAGTCGCCGTGCATGGACGAGAGGCGCGTCATGATCTCGAGGAAGGTGGGTCGGATCGTGGGGTCGGTGTGCCAGCAGCTCGTGATGAGCTCCTCGTACTCGGGCGGCCAGGCCCCGTCATTGCTCTCCGGCATCTGCGGACGCATTCCATCGCGAATCACCGCCACAGCCACTGCTGCCGGGCTGCACAAAAGAACGAAGAAAGAACGAAGAAAGATAGCGACGAGGACAGAACGAAGAATGAGGAGAAGAGGTTAGATGATGAATACCACCACCACGGCGAGGAAAGAAGTGATCGGGCGGCTCACAAATTAGTACCTCAGGCCCAGGTAGGGTTGCAAGCGAGTCAGGAGCTCCCACAGGATGATGCCAAAGCTGTAGACGTCGGCCAGAATGAAGTCGACATCGACCGTCTCGTTGAGGACCTCGGGCGCGGTCCAGTGTACGCTGCCGCCGCCGATATCGCGGGCGCCGCCCTTGTTGTGGCCGATGTCCTCCTTGAACTTGGTCAGACCAAAGTCCGAGACCTTGACGTTCCACTTGGCGTCGAGCAGCAGATTGAGCGACTTCAAGTCGCGGTGCACGATGCCCGAGGAGTGGAGGAAGTGCATGCCCTTGGAGGCCTGGTAGGCCATCTTGGCCTTGAGTGCGAACGGCAGTTCCGGGATCAGCTCGTTGTGAAGCAACTGTGTTAGTGTTATGTTGTTGTTGTTGTTGTTGTTGTTGTTGCTGGGTTAGTTTATCACTCACTCCTCGCAGGCGAGAAGAAGAAAAAACGATGATGAAGAAGAAGGCGACGTACGTCGTACAGAGAACCCAGGGCCATGTACTCCATGACGATGCACATCTTGGGGGCCTTGGTGCAGGCCGCCATGAAGAGCACCACGTTGGGGTGCCTGAGCGCCGTCATCACCCGGACCTCTTCCTTGAAGGACCGCTCCATGTCCTTGGTCACCTTGTCCGAGGCCATCACCTTGACCGCGACTTCGGTACCCTTCCACGTCGCACGAGACACCTCGCCGAATCCTCCCGTGCCTGTGATGGAGGTGTGATGGCGAGGAGACCGCAGCCAACCGGTGAGCGAGTGATTGAATGAGAAAATGAAGAGGTATATCTCTTACGAACCGATGATGTCGCTAACCTCGAGCTCGTCGTACTTGATCTCCCAGTCATCTTGCCTCTGCCCATTGCGCTTGGCGAGGTAGACCAGCACCGCGATCAGGATCAACAAGATCAGCACGACCACCACAACCGTCGGGATGATCACGGCTGCAGTGGGTTGGAAGGAGAGGAGAGAAGATGAGATCTCCACGATGGCATGTGCGTTGGAAAACGTGGAGTCGCACCGAGCAAAATGGTGGTGGTATCGGAGCTGCTGTCGGTGATGATGCGCTCGCAGTATGTGCCGGTTCTGGTAGAGTTGCACACGCACACGCCGCTGTTACACGTTCCTTCGCTGGAACACAGCTCGCCGTCGTTGATGCACGTGGCCAGCACGCTCACGGGTTTGTCGTCGCAGGTGAACGCCTTGAGCTGGTTGAGGATCTGGCTGCGCAGTACTCCCGACTCGCGCGCCAATGCGTAGCCTTGCCTGTGAATGGGGAGGGGGGGGCAAAGCGCAAAGCCAGTCAGCACGTGCAAGGAGCGCACTAGAAAGAAAGAAGGGATTAGACAGCAAACCTGTTGGCGAGCTGCTCGGCATTAGAGTCCAATAGGACCCACCGAAGAAAGTCGGCCAACGCCTCGGCGTCGCCGCAATCCGTCATGGTCGTCGTTCGGTAGATGATCGACGAAAAGATGGCCAACGGCCAAGTCCGGCTGCCTCCTCCTGCGCGCACACACCAAACGTTGAGGTTAGACCCAAATCTAAATCTAAGCGTAAGGAACTTGCACGAAGCAATACCATTGATCAGCGAGTAATAGCTGACGGGAGTGTTGGTGTCCACGAAGTCGTGGATTGCGCTCGTTACCGCATCAAGCGAGGGCGTCACCACCTCGCTGGCTCGGTTGACGAGCGAAGCCATGCCGAGCGTCGGAGCCTTAGCAAGGCGCAGCATCAAGTCAGCCTCGACGCCGCGTTGATCAACACCACGTAACCGCGTAAGCATACCTGGCGCACGTCGTAGAGGGACCCGAAGGAGAACGAGCGGGCTGTTGCGGTCAGAAGGGAAATCAGGTCGTCGCTATCCTGCGCCGAGTACACCCTGTCGGGGAACATCGATGCAACGGGGAACGACCCGCCCTCGCCCACCTGAAGTGAAGCGCAAAGGCCCCGTCAGCACAACTCACAACAATAATCATGACCACAGAAAAGAATCTGCGCCGAAGAAGAGGGGCACGCACCTGGGAGTACCACCCGGACACGGTGGCATTGAGCCAGTAGGTGAACATAGTCTGGTACCCGGACGAGTATCCTTCGACTACGATCTTGATGGGCTCCCCGGGCAGAAGAGCCGCCACCTCCGCTGAGTTGAGGCCTTGGATGCGCGAGTCGTTCCACATGGTGATCTCCCTGGTGGTTGCGGGTGATGATAGGTGACTGCGATCAGGAAAGAACACCCTCCACACACACGAGACGATAACGATGTGTACCCGAGGTAGATCTTTCCGATGGTCTGTGCGTCGAGCACGAACACCTTGCCTTTCAACTCCGCAATGTTGTACGCTGCACGCCGGCCAAGGCAACGGTGAGACAAAGTGTGCTGCGCGCTGTTAACTGGCCAGCGCGGCGTACCGGGTACGATCGGTTGGGCTGCAAAGGGCATGAGGGCGATGTCGGCGYCAAGCCGCTTGCTGAGGCTCTGCCCGTCGTCCAGTCCCTCGTTCAGCATGCCAAAATCGACGTTGTTGGCGGCCATCTGCTCCCTGGCCGTCGCCGAGGTGAATGGGTAGTAGCTGGCCGTTGCCGAGCCAAAGGACCAGTACGCCGCCCAGGTGTCCATCAGCCCGATCTGCGCGCCCGTGCCCACCAAAATCGATCGAGTGAACGACTCCTGCCCGTTGCACAGCGAGTCGTGGAGGACCGAGATGAGCTTCTTGCGCAAGCTGATGTCCAGCGGCGCCACGAGCGCTTCTTCCGCCACTGCCGAAGCTCTGTCGTGGTAGGTGGTGGTGTGGTGGTGGTGGTGGAGGAGGAGGAGAACAGGTCAGCCGTGAGCTTTGGCCAGCAAGAAGTGTTGATGGCACGTACTCCTTGTTGGTGTGAATCCAAGCCACGAAGTTGAGTATCTCCTGTACGTCGGTACAGTCGCTGAGGCTCGCGTTCTTCTCCAAGGCGAAGAAGGTCAGGTAGGACATGGGCCAGGAGCGCCCTCCGCCGCCGTTGAAGATGTCCACGGTGAAACGGCCCTCGTCGTAATCCGATTGAAAGTCCTTCATCGCCGATTGGATGGACGCCACCGTGGGCTCCACCAGACCTCCCGCTCGGTTGACCATTCGAGCTAGTGTCACGGACACATTGGCAACCTCGATATAGTTGAACCACGTCAACGCGTATGGTTTGTTCTGTGGGTCGTGTGGGCCGTGTTATGTGTCTGTTAGCACACGCCCTGCACGACGCGATCTGAATACGAGAGTTGGGGGGGGGGAGTGGACGCACCTGCAACCATCCGATACGCACTCCTGAGCCGCCAGCTCGCTCGGCATGGCCGCTGAGCTTCGGGGGCATATTGTCAAAGGTGCGATTGGCGGCGGCGAACTTGGCTTTGAACGACGGGCTGAAGCTCTCGAGGGCGGCCTTGAAGACCTCTGTGAACGAGAGCACGTTGGCGTTTTCGTGATAGCCCAGGAAGATGGTGGCCGACGGCAACTTGTCGGCAATCTCAGGATTGAGCTCCTTGATCGCTGTGTGGTTCCAGGTCGTGATGTCTCCGCCCCAGATGTCGGCAAGCACGGTCGTGTTCAGCACCTGGCCGCGAAAATGGAGTAGCCAATTGCGGAGTTAGCCTCGGCAAGTTGGCACGAATGAAAAAATAGAGCATCATTTCTGTTGTTGCCGCAACAACAATCTCCGTTGTTTTCTCGAGGCCGCCGGCCAGTGGTGCGTTGTTATGAGAGAGCTGTGTGGCGACTCTGCGCAGACTGCAGCGGTACCAGTGTGCCGTCGGTGGTGGCGTTGAGCTCCGGCAGGTTGTAGCCGATGGCCATGGCTTGACCAGCCAGCGGGAACTGAATCAAGTTGCTGTAGTTGGTGGTCAAGTTACGCGTGATGCCTCGGTCCGTTACGAGATAGTCCTAGATAATTGGCCCAACTGATTAGTCTTTCCTTGCAACGGTTCGCGCCGTTGGCATTAATAAATAACACTAATTGCCGCGCGGTTCTCGGCCGGCAAGATGGCAGGCGCACCAGCAGGCCAGCGGCGTACTGCTGCGTTGAGTCCACCACGCCGGCTTCACTATACCTCACCCTGAAGGGGGGGGGGAAGGAACGCCATACATAAAGGGATGAGTTTCTGGAGCCGGGCCGCGAAGAAGGCCCCACCGTTCACCCCCGTGCCGTACCGCACGTCGTCACGGATGAAGCGGTAGCCCTGTGCCCATATATTGACGATGGCCCCGGAGTTGCCGCTACCAGCACCCTGCAGCACAATCATGCCCGAGCCTGCCAGCCAGAAGAAGAGGAGAAAAGGGAAAATGGGGGGGGGGGAAGTGAGACCTTGAGACCCAATTGAGGCGAAGTGGAGACAGTCCGGAAGAAGAGCTTGAAGCATCTACCTGCCGTACCTTGAGCCAGGCATACGCAGAGAAAGAGCACAATCGCCAATCCGTACGAAGACCGGAGGGGCAGCATTATGCTTGCGGCGATGTGTGGCTGAGGAGTCGTGGCTGAGTTGTGGGGTAAGAAAGAACGAACTGACAGGGCGGTACCACCACCGACTGGTGGTGCTCTCGCTCCCGATTTGGTGCTTTTGGCGCTCGCGGCACCGGGGCCTCGCGGCGAGTCCGGCGAAAGCACGATCGCCCTATTGCTGCAACCTGCACGCTACAACACGTGCCCCCAAAATTACTACGGAGCCCATTGGCTCTCCGCGGAGTTCGTTGTTAGGAGGGAATTGAGTGGCTGGGGTCGATCTTGTGCCCCGCCTGATGTCGTGGAACCAAGTAACCGTAAACTGCCTGGTAGCCTGGCGATCCAACGGCTCTTCTTATTGCCGTTGAAAAGAGAGCGCGGAGGAGGACACGAGATGGCTCCCCTAGGCGAAGGTCGCGGACAAGAGGGAGTACGTGGTCGGGAAGTAGAAGGGCGACGAGGTGTTGCGCACCAGCAACACCGGCGGCCAGTGGGCGGAGAGTGCAGCTGACACGCAAAAACCCAACGCCGAACCGCTGCCGCGAATGTAGGAGTAGTCGCCCGCTGTCACGAAGCCAATCACCTCCCTCTCGCCCTGTTGTTGAACAAGAGCGCACCTCACGACCGACCGTCAGACAAGGGACCAGCAAAGGAGGAGGAGGACGAGGTGAATGTAAATGCGTACGTGCTGGTGGAGCGAAGCCAAAGGACCCTTCTCGTCGTCGTCGTCGTAAAGCGCCTGTTCTTCTCCGTAGTCGCAATGGTCGTCAGCTTCCTGTCGCGCCGGTCGGGCGGTGGCCTTGAGCGCGAAGCGGTGACTACCGCTGCGGCGGTTCAGAGCACGAGCCTGGTAGAGAGCGAGGTCGTCCTCGGTGGGGAGGCAGATGAGAGCGTTGTAGTGCGGCACACCCCGGTCCACCATGCGCAGTGACACGCAGGCCAGCGACGGCAGAGAGGCCGCGGTTGCTGGCACGCCGTGTTGAGTTCGCGTCACGAAGAATGGCCGCGGGACGAACTCCGTCATGGCCGCTCCTTCGCTCGGAGCTATCGCGACCGGCCTCGGGTCCTCTTCGTTGTCGTGGTCTTCAGCCATTTTGTCTTTCCCCTTGTACTCCGCGTGATGCCCGGTTGTAGGCCGACCTTTTTCTTCTCCGTCCACCGCCTCCTCTTCGCTGCCTTCATCGTCTTCATCATCGCCAATCAGCTCGTCAGGCAGTGCCAGCGACAACAAGGAATAGAAGTCGGGAAAGAAGGGCGAATCCACGGCCAACTTGTCGTAGTTGGGGCGCTTCGCTGCACCCCCCCCCCACAGCACCACGCGTGGTAAGCGCACGAGTCTCCACTCTTTCTCGTTGTCTCGTGGTCTGTGTGTGTGATAGAAGAGAATTGGTTGGACGTACCGGGAGGCTTTTTGAAGTGAGTCTCCATGAGGTCTTGCGCGTGCGACTGAATGTAATCGTGATACGCGTTGGTATCAGGATAGTCCTCGGGGAAATGAGGCAGCGCCTGTTCGCTCGCCTGCTTCCTGTGCTCTCGCAAGCCTGCCTCACAATTCAGCAAAATTATGTAAGTTGTTGACCTTCTTTCTTCCCCATCCAGGTTAAGCTAAGCTTGCTGGGAAGAACCGATAGAGCGGGCGCCGGCGTAGATGAAGGACTTCCAAAAGGCCATGCCCCAGCGCGACGGGAGGACAACGTCCCATCCGGCCCCGTAGCCTCTCTCCAGCTTATGCGGGCGCTGCACCAACAGTACCGGCACTTTTGCGAGCGACGTTTCCTGCTGCTGCTGCTGCTGCTGCTGCTGCTGCTGCGAGGAAGTCAGAGGCAACGCATGGCCCAACCAGAGGCGAGCTAAAGGAGGAGGTGAGGCGTACGGGTTCAACTGAATCAATAGCCATGCTGCTCGCGTCAGAAGTGTTCGACGCCGGGAAGAGGGGCTGGGCCTTCTTTCGCTTGACCATCTCCGCGTCAGAGTAGAAGCCCTTGGCGAGCGCGTCCCTCGCGCCTCTGTCCCACAGCGATGATTCAACGGCTTCCGCGGGCCACTCGTTCACCAGGACCTGCATCAAGGCTTGCTCCTGCAGACACGAAGCCAGCATTCAGAATCGGGACCCTCTGGACGCGCCAGCAGGCCACACGGCCAGGATAAGATAAGATAAGACGAGGAGAGGCGTGCGTGCCTGCTGAGCAATTTGTGCAGGGCTGGGCTTGCCTTGATCCCTCGCGCGCATGGTCTTGTTGACCGAGAGGGGAGGAAACGACACGCGCGGGTCCTCTACGCTGATGGCCAGCACCGCGCCCGAGGGAAGGGAGGCCGGTGTGCGGAGCTGGTTCAGCGCGTTCCATATGTTTGCGGCCTTGCTTTCGGCTCCCAACTCACCATCTGCATGCCCCAAGAATCAGCAATGTGTCAACATTCAACTTCTGGGGGGGAAAAAAAACTGGGAAAAAAATGAAACAACGTAAACCACAGGTGTACCTGACGACGCTCCGCCAGCAGCAAGGCGCAGGATTGAGGTGAGGATGGTATGACTGTGCGGTCCTGTAAGCTCGAAGCGCACCAGCTCGTCTTTAAGCGAGCTCCACGCGACTGTTGAGACGACGAAAAAAGTGACGTGGTGAGCGCAACCCACAAAACCAACTTGCTGAGGGAGGGAGGGAGAGAGCACACACGCGGGAAGTGCGACTTTACCTTCATGCTGGGAAGCGATTTTGTGAAAGGCCTGCAGCAATTCCGCCGAAGCCGAGGGGTGCACCCACACCCAAAGCTGTCGGCGGGCCTCCGGGTCACCGGAGGGGTTCGGCAGAGGGCGCCAAAGAAATGAAACTGGTGCTATGGCACCCATCGGAAAGGTCGTTGGGTGATGGAGCATCATGTTGCCTACGAGACAGACAGACACACAAAGGAAATCCTGCGTAAGAAGAATCTGAAGCTGCGACAAGAAAAGGGAAGAGTCAGTACCTGATCTCTTGCCGTGCAAATACGGGCGAGAAGAGACAACGAAGGGGCCGGTAGGATCCGTCATACTCCTGAGAAGGTCGAGGATGTTCTTCTCCTTGCCTGCGCGCGTGCGTGCGTGCATTGCCACCAATTAAATTAGGATTGATGTTTGCGCGAATGGAGGTTTTCCTCATCAGGAAAGTACGTACCCGACAGTTCGATGCAGGTTTGGTAGGAAGCATCGTGGGCAGTGCATACGTGCGCCGATGCCCTGTAGCACGCCCGTACGCTGCGATCGCTGGGGTGCAATGCCTGGTGTCGATACCAACCGGCATTGCACCCCATTGAAGGTGAGGCGCCTTAGGCACGGAGAGAGAGAGAGGGGGAGGTACGTACGATCTTGTAGCCCCAGAGGTTGACCATCTTGAATCGTTTGGCGTGCCATATGTGAGTTTCTAGCCACACGTTCTTCTTCTGCCTTCTCTCGTAGTCACGCAGCAGATAGCCTGGTCGCCTAGAAGAAGAAGAAGAAGAGAGAGAGAGAGAGAGAGATCAAAAACACGGTGAGGCGACGCGTCAGGGAGGGGATCGTGGGGGCAGCTGCTACCTCTTGTTTTTTCGATGTCTCTTGAGTGTGGTGCTGCCTTTGGGAGGCGCAACATCCATCTGCAGACATCAACATACGCACACCGGTGTGAGCCCAATGCGGAGGGGCGCGGAGTTATCGGCAAAGGCGGTACACCTCATTCTGGGCTTGCATACGCAACCGCACAGGCAGCCGTTTGATGTTGTGGCTCATCGCCCGTCGCCGCAAGTGGCGTGGCAACGTCTGAAACGCTCGCTTGCTGCCTGAGGTGGTGCTTGTATGTGTGCGTGTGCGTGTGCGTGTGCGTGTGTGCGTGCGCGTGCGCGTGTGTGCATGTGCACGTGTGTGGGGGGGGGAGCGGAGGAGCTTTGTACTTAGTAATACATCGCGACGTGTTCGTTGTTTCAGTCTCGGAGTGGTACCTGATGGCGCGGGTAAGAGCCTCCAATTCTTGTGTGCGCGCCCTGGCAAACTCCACCACTTGAACGATGTGCGGTGCAGCTCCCTCCAACGCTGCAGTTGCCGGCCTGTCAGCGCTGACTCCCCCCTCTCCTCCGGCGGCCAGACCACCCTACCC
>CACVKS010001143.1:0-11677 GCA_902749335.1 Acanthamoeba triangularis
GTACAAGGAAGAGGTTGCGGTATGACGCGAACTCGTCATCTGTGAAAGCGCCCTTGAACTCCACCTGCTCGACCAGCTTCAGTCTCGACTCCACGGAGGCCATCTTCGATCAATCAAATCAATCTTTCCTCGTGTTCTGTTATCCAGCAGAGCCCCTCTCTCTGGCGAGAGTGTTGGCTCAATCGACGTTCTGGGCCAACCAATCATAAAAAGACATAATAATGTGAAACCACTGCGGGACGGGCCTCACTCAGTTGCCGAAGGAGTAGCCCAGGCTGTCCCAGAAGTCGCAGTAGGAGGCGCGCAGGCCAGTCTTGACGGTCGGAGGCACGGCCAGCTCCATGCTCTGATCGGCGGCCTGGTTGTAGAGCGGCCACGCGGGCTGCACCGCCACCGGCGCGTTGGGATTTCCGCTCTTGGCAAAGTTGGTCCAGTAGCTGTCGTGTGCCGTGGAGTGTCATGCGTGTGTCAGGCTGCAGTCGAGAGAAGTACAGCACGCGAAGAGGAAGGACGGGAGGGTTTAGTCATCTACCTGACCATGCGCCTGGACAGGTCGGCTTCGCCGGCGCTAAAGTTGAAGAAGGGCTTCACCGAGTGGAAGACGAACGGGAGCTCAATGCCGTGGCAGACTGGAAGAGAGAGACCCAATGTGAGTTGATAGATGGGGGGCGATGAGGGCGATAGGGACGCGTACCGTGACCGACACAGAACTTGTAATTGCTGCCCCACGGATCGAACGACGTGGAGTGGTTGAACTGGTAGAGGTAGACGCTGGTACCTGATAAGCCCACGCAGCGAGCTCGACGCTTAGCCTCACAACCAACGACACGATACGACCAACGACACGGCACACTAACGAACCGAGGGAGCTGATCTTCCTGGCGACGCCCCTGGTGAGGCACGTGAAGATGTAGTCCGTCCCGAGCTCGGCCAGCAGCGGTCGGTAGTCGGAGTCGTCCCACAGGCCGCCCACGGGGTACTTGCGGAGGACCTGGTCGTGCAGGCCAGGTGAGCCACGATTAAAGTCGAGTTTCGGGGCGAGAGAAGGGTGTGGTGTGGTGTGGGTGAGTTGAAGTGGATGCCTGCTTGCGTACGTACCGACACCATGTCGATGTTGAAGAGATAGGCGTTGAACAAAATGTAGAGGGATTCGCTCAGGGGCTTGCTCGAGGCCTGGAAGATGAACGGCCACGCCTCCTCCGAGACCGTACCCAACAGAAGCGGCACTGTGTGTCGTATGTGTGCCGTATGTGTGTCGTGTGCAGATCGGTGTGTCAGATGTTGACCCGAGTCCAGCACAAGCGTCTCTTGGCCCTGCCCGCACCTCGATTGAACTTGCCGGACAAGATGAGGTTCCAAGGCTGACCCAGCAGTTCATCACCATCGACTATGCGGCCGGAGGGAGAGGGGGTGGAGATCAGTGTGTGTGCGAACGCGGAGGTCTCGGTGGCGAGAAACGTACTGACAGGAGTCCAGGGCATGGCGGTGAGGAGAGGGTGGAAGTAGTCGATCGAGTTTTCAATGGCGGCACCGGCACCAACGATGTCATGCCAGTTCTTGCCTCGAAGGCAGCTCAGCTGCATTTTACAACACCACACACCTTAAGATCTGTGTGGCAGCCATTGGAGGGTGCGGTGGGTGTGTGCGAACCGTGTCCTGGCCCCAGGGACACTGAACCTTATCAACGAGGAGCTTCGCCAAGGCCTTGGCCTGGAGTGTATTCAAATAGACTCCGGTTAGTACCGAGGCCGGCGTGGGAGACGGAGGCGATCGGTGGGTACCTCGGGGATGGTCTTGATGGGCAGTGAGAAGGGGTTTGACTCGATGATGGCCTTGGCATAGAGGCCCTGGCTGTACTTCGAGACCAGATGAACCGCGACCGAGGTGGCTCCCGCGCTCTCTCCGAAAATCGTGATCTGCGACGACACACGCAACACGAACGCAACACGCACGGCATCACGTGAATGGGAAGGCATGGTTGGGAGTGGTGTGGTGCGAGTCGCACGTTCTTCGGGTTGCCACCGAAGGCGGCGATGTTCTTGATCACCCACTCGAGGGCGAGACGCTGGTCCTTGACGCCGAAGTTGCCGGGGATGCCGTCGGCCACGAGGAAGCCCAGCACGCCCAGGCGGTAGTTGGTGGTGACGAGAATCACGTCGGCCGAGCTCGCCATGTACTCACCACTGTAGACAAGCGACGCAGCTTCGCCCTGTGTCGTGCACGTCATTCATCACATGAAATTGCACTCAATGAGTGGGGGGGGGGAAGAAGTCGCAACGACACACGACGCACGACACACGGCCTTCGATCGCACACGCAGACACCGCACACAACATAAACTTTTTCGACACAAGGCATGAAGATGATGAGTGGGAGTGGGAGTTGGCACCTGTTCGAATCGACCACCGGGCATGAAGAACATGACGGGCAGAGGAGCTTGGCCGGTCTTGACGCGCGGAGTCCAGATGTTGAGGAACAGGCAGTCCTCGCTCTGCGTCTCCGGGCACAGGTGCGGAGGCAACACACACTGCTGCGGACAACCCGCACCGTAGGCTTTTTACACGCGCCGCGCGTCAGCCAAAAAAACGAAAACGAAAACGAAAACGAAGAAGACGAACGCGATAGCGAAAGAGCGAAGACGGGAGCACACCGGTGGCGTTGTAGGGGGAGTTGCCCCAGGGGCGCTTGGGGACGGGCGGCGTGAAGCGAAGCGTACCCACGGGAGGCTCGGCAAAGGGCACGCCCTATACCATCGTAGACAGGAAGTTAGTTGTCGTTGGGGGGGGGGAGTAACAAAGGACGAAGCCGAGAGGGGGGTGCCTTGAACGAGCGGAAGGTGTCGGCGACCACTCCGCGCAGGGGTCCCGCTTGCGTGTAGACGATCGACTCGTCCGCCTGGGCAGCGGTCAAGGCCACCAGGCCCACCAGCGCGACCAGGACAGTAATCCACGTCGTGCCCTTCATCCTCTCCGGTGGCGAGTAATAAACTTGTCTCAGCGAGTTCAACCAACAAAAACGTGTGGAACGGTTGGAATGTTCTTGCGAAGCTCTTCATTATTCAGGACAGTCCTTCTTCTTTCTTCTCCGTGCTGCTCTCGCTCTCGTTCTTCTTGTTCTTCTTCGTGCGAGGACTGCTGGTCTGCGCCTTGGTGGCGGTCTTCTTGTTCTTCTTGGTGGCGGCCTTGGCCTTGACGGGGAGGAAGTTGCTCGACTTGGCGCTGCGGATGCCGTACTTGCGGAGAATGCGCTCGGTGGCCTTGCGGGCCGGCTGGGTGGCCAGCACGATGCGTTCGCCGCTGTCGAAGCGGAACTCGAGGAACGGCTCCGCGCAGCGCTCGACCTCGTCGATGAGGTGGCGCAGGTTGCGGATGTCGCGGCCGTTGAGCGACAGCAGCTGCTGGGCGTGCTCCTGGGAGAAGCCGGCGTTGACCTGGTCCTGCAGGATCTTTGTCATCACCACCACCTGCTCGTCCTCAAATCGCTTCGTGTTCTGGTAATAGTAGCGCCCTGCGCCATCATCGTCGGCATCAGCACCAGCATCATCATCGTC
Organism: Acanthamoeba triangularis; assembly: GCA_902749335.1. Classification (NCBI taxonomy): domain Eukaryota; phylum Discosea; order Longamoebia; family Acanthamoebidae; genus Acanthamoeba; species Acanthamoeba triangularis. The sequence continues at coordinate 3,551 of CACVKS010001143.1, forward strand.
GTCGTCACCATCAAACCATAACCAGCCAACATCAGCAAGAAGGACGCAATACCGACAATGGGCTCAGCGTCGACGTGGCCGACGTAGTTTTCATTGAGGCCGATAAAGACGAGGCCGGCGTGGATGAAGTAGTTGGGCACTGCGACGCCGTGCTGTTCCTCGTGCGGCGGGATGAGGTACTTGCGGGGCTCGGCGGTGACCTCGACCGTATGCTCCTCACCGTTGCGCACGAGGGCGAGGCTCAGCTTCTCGCCCACAAACTTTTTGGTCACTACCACCGCGCCCACAGCGTCATTAGCGTCGGCGCCTTCTTCCTGGTCACCGCCATCGTGGGGCTAAAGTGAAGCGCAACGCACCAAAGTATTCGAAGGAGAGCCGCAGGTTCTCCTTGTCCTTGCTTTCCGACAGCGAGACCGTGCCGTCGTTGCCGATTTCGACGCCCTCCACCCGCGTGATCACGTCACCCGGCTAAAGCCCCAAAAAAACAGTTCGCCATCAGTATCGGACTAAAAGCTGCGGGGCGCGGGTGGCGGTGGTGGTAGTGGTGGTGGTGTGTGTGTGGTCCGAGGGAGGGAGGGAGGGAGAGAGAGCATGAACCTGAATGACGCCCTTGGCACTCGACAATTCGTCCACCTTCGTGACCATCACGCCCGTCTGGCCCTTCTTTAGCTTGGCCCACTTCCGCAACGAATCATTGTCTACATCAATCCAAACCACAGTTTTAGTGTGTCGTTGGTCGTGGCGTGTTGTGTCGTGTGCGCCCATACCCGTCTTCTGGTACTCGAAGCCAGCGGAGCAGAACTGAGGCGACCGCCCGTTCTCGACGTCGGTGAGGAAGTGGCGGATGATCTCCGTGGGAATCACATACCCCACGCTCTCCGTCCACATGCCGCCCATCTTCTGGAACACCACGCCCACGATCTTGTTCTCCTGATCGAGCACGGGTCCGCCGCTGTTGCCAGGATTAATCGCCGCGTCGATTTGCAGCGTCAGCAGCTTCAGGCCCTCATCCTGCAGATAACACATGAGACACGACACATACACCCCATAACGCGACACACACGTATCGGCAATGAATGGAAATGCGTCAGCTGATGTCTGGTGGCCATGGGCGCAAGCGCGGGCGTGAGGCGCTGACCTTGAAAGAGCGCACGATCTGGTACTGCTGCAATTCCAAACGCGAGACGACGCCTCGCGTTGCGCAAAGACTCTCGCCGCCCTCGGGATAGCCCTGTTCCGGGGAGCTAAGGTCAGATAGTGACGCAACACTGCGAACGCGATGCGACTCAACACGAAGCGCAATGTGAAGTGAGGGCGCGCGTACAAAGACTACAACAGTGTTCTGAAGGCTGGGCGTGTCGACAAACTGCAGCGGCTTCAGCCCATCGAAGAACTTGGGGTTGGACACCTCCAACAGCGCCCTAATTATTGGCATCAGTTACACAACCCCAATCAGGGAAGACAAAGGAGAAGAAAATCACACGCATGGGAGAGGGCAGTATACAGATCGCAGTCCTGGTTGATGGCCACCACCGTGGCGGGGAAGAAACGCGCGGTGTCCTGCCGCTGCGCTCGCACGAACGTGTTGTTGGCCACCACGTGTGCCGCGGTCAAGATTCGAAGCTTCCCTGTGCAGCATGACGACAAGCTCACACCTAAGCACACACACGCCACACAGTGCAACACACGCACACGAACCGCAACTGCGACTTACCGGCAGGACTCTCGATGACGCACGCGGAGCCGGAGGTGTAGTAGGGGTCGCCCTTCTGCCACGGGAGGGCGTAGTCTGGTTCGGCCGCCGCCACCTCCAGGCGCACAACCGAGCGCAGCGCCTCGTTCTGGCCCACGGTGGCCACCGGCACCGGAGCTGACGCCGCGGTGGTCTTATCGCCCGCCGCCTCGGACCCGATCGGTGGCAGGGCGGCCAGCGCCTCAGCTTCCGCCTTGCGCTTGCCCAGCCCGCGTGGCGCACGCTTCGTGACGTCCTTGGCCCGCGCAGACGACGCGGCAGCCGGGTTATTATTAATCATTTTAGAAGATGCGGAGTAATCTCGTCGGGAGAGAGGGCCATAGCCGCGGCCCAGCGTTTTGACAGTCCGCGAAGAACATCGCAGGTGCCCCTGCTCAGCACAGCCTCGGGCCAACGTCGAGATGAACCCTTGTCGCATCTCGCACCACGCGGAACTTTTCTGAATGGTTTTCTTTTTTGCTTTTCTTTTTCTTCCGTGGCTTCACTGCGCCGTGACGGCCTTGACCCGGTGGAGCAGGTCCGGAGTGACGGCGAAGCCCGACGCCGAGCCGAGCACCACCGAGTCACGCTGGCAGGCAGGGCACACGGCCGTCTCGGCCGCAGCTACGCCGTCGCTGTCGCTCGCCGTGACTGCAGCCTCCACGTCGACCGGCGGCAGCGTGATCCACCTCTTGATCTCGCTCGGGCGGAAGGTGGCGAGGCAGTGGTAGCAGCCACAGACGTCGCTCCTCATCACCTCGTCCTTGTGGTCCACGGCGTGCGCACGGATGTCGTCGATGTGGTCCTCGAGAGTGAGCAGTCGCTGTGTGCGCCGTTCCTCTTCCTCGGGCCGGATGTCGAACGTCCACAGCACTGGGTCCGACACCTCCACCTCCGCTGTCTCTGCCGCCATTTCGTTCGATGTACTCACCAACCCTCCAAACTCCATCGACGCCAGCGCTGCCAACATCGTACAGACCACCCATAGGTAGGTAAGCATCGACCAAAACCTGGCCAGACAAGGAAGTGAGAAAGAGAAGAAGTGGTACCCAGGTCCCATCGCAGGCCCTTGGTGGTGATGGACTGGCACTTGCTGCCAAGGGGCACCAGACTGCAGAAGATACGTCGCTTGTCCTGTGGTCGCAGCGCTATGTTCGTGTGGATTATGTGCCTCCCTGGCACCAGCAGGAAAGTCTGTGCACGACAGCGATAGCGGCACTGATGAGTTGGAGGCACACACTCAGGTTGGTCCGGTGGTGCGGGAGAAAGCGCCAGCCGTACGAGGTTGAGATCAGAGAGAAGGAAGATGCGACGCTGGCGATACTTGAAGAGGATATTCACGTTGGCGAGCTCGTGCGAGAAGTTGCCACCCAGGCCGCCCACCACGCACAGGTTCGTGAACTGATGTGATGAAAGCAATGGAGATTCAATCAGGTTCTTGTTGTGCACACCCGGTACGATGATGATCTCCAGCGATTGATGGAGCGGTACCGTTTGCCCCTGCTTGTGCTCGATGTCCTTGATCTGCAACACACACTTCTCCAGGTCTGTAGTGTCTTGGTCACGGCTCTGCACTATAGCCGTACCCTGCGGACAGCCACCAAAGAGAATGAGCGGACATGGGCCAGGAAGAAGCGCGCCACGACCAACGCCTCGGCAAGGTGCCAAAGGAGACTCGAACCTTGCTGCGATAGTACTCCATCACCGAAGGTCGCAGCGAATCCATGTCGCCAGTGATCACATCAGGCACGAATCTGCAGACAGAGAACCGCGTCAAAGAGATGAAAAGAGAGAAAGGAAACCAGGCTAGGAAACTACCTCCGCTTGTCAAAGGCAAAGACGCGATTGCCGCCGCCGTCAGCGCAGACCTTGACGCCAGCTACAACAAGCATCCACAAGTGCTCAGCGAAGGCGAGATCTCGTCGCGAGATTTCGGAGTGGTACCTTTGGACCAGAGGAATGGGAAGAAGCGGTTGTGTTTGGGGATGGCAGAGTTGGCAATGATGAGGGCCAACGGCACGTCCTCCATCTTTCTGCCGGCCACCTCTTCCATCGCTTGTGTACTGCTCGTGGCGAAGAAATCGGCACAGTTCCAAATCGTTACATCTTCCGCTGGAGTTGCTGAGATCGTGATGGGTTCCTTGTCCAGCGAGTAGGGCATCTTGGCCAACGGTGTGGAATGCATCATACGAACACCATGGCGCCCTCGCCACGCGTGCCACAGTCTTGCTCTGCGCATGTGTTGTTATTTTTCGTTTTTTTCTAATTTTTCTTTTTATAATTATAATTATTTTTATTTTTTCATTTGCGCCGCAACCCAGTTGTCACTGACGGTTGCCTACCCACACGGAGAGCCAGAGGACAGCACGAAGAGGAATAAGATCAAGATGCAACGAGGAGCGCTTCCCGTACCGCCTGTCTTTAATCACGGCGGCAAGCTGTCGGCGGGCCTCACCCTTCGCTTCCCTGGTGCCCCCGCCCCAATCTCTTCTGCTTCTTTGATGAATGTCTGAACGCGCCTGTTCATCTTTTGTGGTCTCCGTGTTGGCGTGGACCACACCCAGACATGACGAAGGAGGAGATTGAGACCATTGTTGCGGCCTTCCAGAAGTTCGACCTCGACCACAACGGCCGCCTGGACAGACGTTTGCTCCTCCTCCAGCAGTGGAAACAACCATACCGCAGCGCACCCTGACAAGCTTCCGCTCTATCTTCTGCCACACAACAACAACAACAACAACAACAACAACAACAACAGAGGAGTTCGCGTTGGTGATGGAGGAAGTGAAGAAAACGAACAAGAGCAACAGCGCTGCGGATCGGATGCTGATGGACTTCCACTTTGACGCCATGGACAAGGACCACAGCGGCGGCATCGACATCGAGGAGTTCATCGCCGGCTACAACTCCCTCTTCCACGAGGAGCGCCACGAGCTTGCCCTCAAACTCCATGCCCAGCACCCTGGTGCGTGGTCCTCCTTCGCCCCTCTTTCCCCCGGGCACCACTGGGGCTGCTCGCACCCCAATGCTGCCGCGGGGGAGTGGTATGGTGAATGGATACGGCCATACTGCGCAGAAAGCACCGCTTCCCATCCGAACAGCGAAGTTAAGCTGCGCCAGGCGGTGTTAGTACTGGGGTGGGCGACCACCCGGGAATCCACTGTGCCGTATCCTTTTTGTTTTTGCTTGCTCCTCACCCCCACTGCCCTGTGCTTTGTTTGTCTCCTCCTCCTCCTTTTGGCTTCTTGACGATCTGACTGGCTTGATTGTTTCTTTTTCTTTTTGCAGATATGGAAGTGCACCAGATTGAGCGCGTGCTCAAAGCCTTTGAAAAGTTCGACAAGGACGGCGATGGCGTGATCGACGCAGGTGCCCACCGTTTCCTCAAGCTTTGGCTGCGTGTGCTTGTTTACACGCGCCAACCCATATCGCTTGAGCGCAGAGGAATTTTACCAGCTCAAGGAGGAGCTCATGCCTGACGTCTCCAAGGTGCTGCTTCGCCTCCACTCCGAAAAGAGGTGCGACCCATCTGGCATCAGGGGGGAGTACGGTGCAGCCGAGCGCGATCTCATCACGGATCCGCTGCTTGGACGCCAGATTCGCTCACGCGGATGATGACGGAAGTGGCGACCTGAACCGCGCCGAGCTGGTGGCAGCCTACCACGAGATCTTCGGCTCCCGGTCGGGGTTGAGCCCTCGGGTGGCGGACATCCCCATCAACGCCCAGCTCGTCTTCGAGGACTTTGCCACCTGCGACTCCCTCCTTGCCACGCGGCAGAGATTCAACGTTCGCTTCTTCCCGCCAGTATAGACGTGCAGAACCGAGGCCAGTTAACCAACCCACCAACCCAACCACTCACCCACCAACAGGAGCTTAAGGAGCTCTGCGCGGTGGCTCAGGGAGGCGACGTATACGAGGCTGTGCGCGAACGCATGTTCGCACACCCGCGCTGGAAGCCCTTTTTCCAGCTCATCGACAAGCTTCGCAAGCAGGCGCGACTCTTCCCTACGCCGCTAGCATAATCACCCGTGAACGTGACTGCTCACCCTCGGGCACCCTTGTGTCCCTGTTTTCAGAAAGAGTACACGGTCAAGTCGACCAACAAGCCGCGCGTCCTGATCGTGGGCGCCGGTCCCGGCGGTCTGCGCATGGCCATCGAGGCCGCCCTCCTGGGCGCCAGGTCCGTTACAATCTGGCATTTTCTAGCCCCGCTTTTTTCCTGCGCGACGCGTGTGCGCCTAACACTACCGTGTGAATCCGCAGGGTGACGGTGTTGGAAAAGAGGAGCAAGTTTTCCCGGCACAACCTCCTGCACGTGTGGGACAGCTCCATTCGTGATCTCAAGAACATCGGCGCCAAGTACTTCTACGCGCAGCTCTGTACCGGAGGCATCAAGTGCGTTTCCCGGTGATTGTCGCGCGCGTGCCTGGGTGACTCTCTTACCGATCCTGTGTATCCCAGCCACGTAGCCATCAGGAAACTCCAGCTGATCCTGCTGAAGATCGGTCTGCTGCTCGGCGTCAATTTCGTCATCGGGACCTACTCGCGGTGCCATCAGAGCGGCGCTTTGTGGAATGCCGACGTCACCACCGCGGAGAAGCACAGCGACGACGACTTCCTTTTCAACGTACTCATCGGGGCCGAAGGTACAGAGAACCATATCTCGTTCATTGCTCCACGGTTGGCACTACTTTGAATGCCTCACCGGGCGATGCTTACGCGCGATCTCAGGGGCGAACTCGGGTATCTCACGCGACTTCGAGTTCGAGAAGAAGACCTTCAAGGGGAGCGACGCCATCGGCATCACCGCCAACTTCGTGAACACCCAGACGCCTGACGAGAAGAAGCTCGCCGAGTTCGGACTCCTCTCCATCTACAACCAGGTGACTCTCCCTCATTCACTACCAGCAAGCAGCTTCTGCTCTGAGCAGCTCGGTGGCGCTTAGTGATGGTAGTCTGACCATCTCCGTTCGCTTCCTCTCGACCGGGCTCGTAGCCGTTCTTCAACAAGTTCAAGGAGGTGCACGACATCGAGCTGGAGAATTTGGTGTACTACCGCGGCGAAACGCACTACTTTGTGATGACTGCCAAGCGCCCCAGGTCCGCCCTCGCGTCGGCTTGCTACTGCTGTCTTTTTTTTGGTACCCATACTTGTTGCCGTTGTCGTGTGCCACTCTGTGCAGCCTCCTGCGTAAGGGCGTGCTGAAGGAGGATCGGCCGGTGGAGACCCTGTTTGCTCCCGACAACATGGACCGCGTCAAGTTGGAGGTGAGCAACCACATTCACACACACTGAGTGATGAGGTACCTCGCGCGCTGGCCTAACCCTCTTGCGCGAGAAGGAATTCGTGAGACAGGTGGCCACGCTTACGGGCCTGCCCGCGCAGTGCGACTGGGTCAAGAGCAAGCGAGGCGTGAACGATGTCGCCATCTTCGACTTCTCCAAGTGCGTCACCCTCCCTCTCATCGTGATGCTGTTTATTAACAGGCGACGCCGACATGTCTGACATGTCTGGCGCCCAACAGGAAACAGCAGTGTACCTCGCCCGCCAAGATCGTGCACGGCACCAACGGTGCGCGTTTGCTGGTGGGCATGGTGGGCGACGCCCTGGTCGAGCCCTTCTGGCCGCAGGGCACTGGCGCCAACCGTGCCTTCCTCTCGTGCTACGATCTCGCCTGGGCGATCAAGGGCCTCTTCGAGCGCGGCAACTCCGCCGCCGACGAGGCTAAGCTCCTCGCCGAGTGGAACGCTGACTACAAGACTATGGTGCGTCCCGTTCCCTGGTGCGTGAACCACTGACGAATCGGCTTCTCACTGTTTCTGTTCTACCACAGTCGACGGCATCTCCGGCGGACTTAAACACCAACATGGGCGCCTTCACTATCGACCCGCGCACGCGCTACAAGAAGACCTCCATCGGCCACTTCCACTGAACCCACCCTTGTGTGCCAGATCAATGTCGTAGTAGATTTGAGAGATTTTATATATAAATATTTACAAGATTATGCGATACACATGTGGGGTGAGAGCTGTACAGCCAAGAAGAAGAGTTCCATCTCCTCAAAATCTCCACCACCGTAAGATTCTTGTGAAAAACAGGACAGTGGTGACAGGCAGGCAGGAGAGGGCGGTGAGCTGGTTGGTCTGGGCTCAGGGTGAGATGGGATAGTGCATGACAGCCATGCCCTGCTCAATCTTGGTTTCCCACCACTCAAGGGCACAGTCACAGGGCAACATGCCAGGCTCAACACACTTGCTCTCCTCCTCTCCAGCAGCAGCATTGAGGGACTGGTGCTCAGCCAAGGCCTTGTAGTTGTTGAAGAGGGTGGGCAGCTTCATATTGGTGGTAGGGTGGTGTTACCTACCTCCAAAAGTCCACGAAAGTCTGCAAAAC
>CACVKS010001144.1:0-11677 GCA_902749335.1 Acanthamoeba triangularis
GGACAAGCGTGAACTCACCGAGGCGGAGTTCGAACTCTACTGCCTCACGCCCGAGGCTCTCTTCACGGACTATGACGCCGACGCGGTAAGCACACGCCTACAGTGCTGGTCGATTGCCTCTGTGGTGTGTCGTGTCGTGCTCATTCCATTGCATGGTTGAGAAATCAGGATGGGTTCCTGAGCGAGGAGGAGTTCATGACGATGACGCCACAGCTGGTGCTGATGGTACTCAAGGGCTGCGGCGAAGCCCACGCCCACGAAGAGGAGGTATGTACATACCGCACATTCCTCTGTCCTGTGAACTCACGACTAGACACCGCCCCACCCCATCCAGGCGTGCGTTCCGCCTGAGGAGTGGGAGTCGTGGTTGGCCGGACTGGGCTCCGTTGCCATCATCTGGTACGTGTCTTGCACGACGCGTCACCAGAAAAATCGCCCAATGAGAGTGTCAGGCCTCACACACTTCCTATCTTGTGACAGTCTGGTGTCTCTGATTGGAATTGCCCTGATCCCGTTCACGGTGGGCCAGAAGCACAAGATCATGGGCGAGGTACGTTGGCCGTTGCCTCCTATCGCTTCCTTTCCATCGCCTATATCTGTAGAATGCAACTGACACCCCCCCCCCCACAGATCCACAACCTTGTGGTGATGCTCATGATCTCCTTCGCCGTTGGCGCTCTCATCGGCGATGCCGGTACGCTCTCGTTTGCCGCTCGTGTGTCGTTGTATTGGCACTGTGACTTACCCCCTTAATCAGTGTTGCATTTGATGCCGGAGGTGCTTGAGGTCCACAGCCACTCGGGCGGCGGCCACGACGAACACGGTCACGAGGAGCACGCCGCCGAGGAGGACGACCACGACGTACCCTCTCCCTTCCTCTTCGCTCAGCTTGATCGAGGAGTTGAGCTCATCTATGCTGCGTCTCCACCTCACGCACAGGACAAGAGCTATCTCGAGCCGTTGGCGCTGGTGCTGGTCGGCGTTTTCTTTTTCTTCTTCATCGAAAAGGTTCTGCTACTCGTGCTCGGCAAGGAGAGTACGTGCCAGCCCGCTCCCGACCTCTCGCGGCCACTGGGTCCAGTCCTCAGGATCATCGTTGACCCTGCGCGTTTGTTGCGTGTGTCTTGACACAGTTCAACATGGTCACGGGCTGCAAAAGGAGAGCAGCAGCAACAGCAGCGACGACGAGCTGGAGATGGACGAGGCGAAGGAGAAGGCCAAGGCCAAGGACGACGCCGAGAACGACTGCGAGGCGTGCGACGAAGACGACCTCCGCCAGAGGGCCGGCTTCAAGGGCCGCATCCGCCGCTTCGGCTCGAACCAGTTGCAGCTCATGAAGACCGTCAAGACCTACGGCTGGCTCAATCTCATCTCCGATGGTACTGCCACCGACCACTTGCCCAATCTCCTTGTGTGCTCGTCTTCTGACGTGTCGTGTATCGTGTCGTGCGAATGGTGGTGCGTGTGGCGTGTAGTGTTCCACAACTTCGTGGACGGTCTGGCGATCGGTTCGGCCTACAGCCAGAGCCTGAGCATGGGCCTCAGCACGAGCCTCGCCGTCGCCTTCCACGAGATCCCGCAGGAGCTGGGCGACTACGGCGTGCTCATCAAGGCCGGCTTCACCAAGCCGTGGGCGCTCGCGTTCAACTTCATCACCGCCTGCACAGCCTTCCTGGGCGTCATCATCGGTCTCGGCGTGGGCGGTGCCGTAAACGACGCCAACAAGTGGATCCTGGCCTTCACCGCCGGCGGCTTCTTCTACATCGCGCTGGCCGATCTCATGCCCGAGCTCAACTCTCACGTACCTTGCTCCCCCCCCTCCTCTCCCCACCTACTTGTCGTGTCGTGCGTGTCGAGCTTTGCGCAGGCGCTCATATCATCATCGCTTATGTGTCCGCGCAGCCTCGCAAGGGTTGGATGGGCTTGCTGGACGTGGGCGTCCAGTTCTTCGGCGTCCTGCTGGGCTTTGGCATCATGGCCATCATCGCTGTGACCGAATCCGAACACGATTGCTGATTCCCGTCATGGCCACTAATTGTCAGCGGCAGCCAAAGGGAAAGAATCGAGGTAGCAGTGGAGGGCGGTTGGAAGTGGGAGTGTTTAACAGGACTGTGGGCTTGGGTTTGCGAGGCCCGAACCGGTTCGTAGTGTCATGGGGTCATCCGCTCAGCGGTGCGCGGAAAGAGAGACGGGTAGCGGACGTTGAAGAGGTTGAAGTAGGCCATCAGCAGTCGCTCGAGCCCGATGACGCACCCCGCATGAGGCGGTGCCCCGTACTGCAGCAGCTTTCGAAACCCACACGAGTGATGTGAGTGTGCGCCCTGCGTCGTATCGTGCTGGGTCCGCACCTGCGTGGAGATAGGACTGGTGCCGCGTTGCTGCGCCCGGTGTTCAAGCATGCTCACGTCGTGGATGCGTTGTGCGCCCGAGCCCACTTCCTCATGCCGCAGGTAGGCCCGGAAGGTGTTCGCGTATCTCTGTAGTGATGTGTTCAGTGAGTGTTGTTGTTGGCGTTGTTGTTGCTGTTGCTGTTGCTGTTTGGCTTGGGCGGCGCACCGGCTCGTGCGGGCAGGGCATGACAAAGCTGGACGTGCAATTCGCCGGGCTCTTGTCTACGATGAAGAAGTCGACCCCGTACTTCTGCTTGACCGCTCGCATCAGGCGCCTCTCGTCCACGCAATTCAGGTCGTCAAAATCGTCAAGCACGAGCGGCCTGTATAAACGGTCGTCGTCGGCCGCCGGCGCGTGATTGAGCAGCTCGATGGCCTCGCGGAAGGTGAGCCGCAGCGTCGGCCGCGAGTAGACCAGCTCCTCTATCGTTGGGTACTGCGCCCGCACAATAGCCAGGTCGTCGGCATGTCGCGACTTGAGTCCGTCAAAGATCCACACGAACAGCTCGTCGACCACATCCACCGCCTGCGCGTACAACCGGTGCACATTTGAGTCCATGTGTGTGTGCGGTGGTGGTGGTGGTGGTGGCGTGCGATCGTGTGTCACCTCGTGATAGTGCTCGATGATGGCCATCTCGAGCGCGAGGCAGGTGTACTCGGTCAGGTGTCGGTGTGTCGTGGCGGCGTGGGCACGAAACACAGGGCCGACCTCGAACACGCGCTCAAAATCAGCGCAGATGGCGCCCTGCAGGTGGAGGGACGAGTGGCCTAGGAACGCTTCATCTGCGTGTGTGCGTTTTGCGTGCGGCGCATAGCGCGATCGATAGCCAGTGGTAAGCTCAGCGGCGAGTATAGAGTCAATGAATGCTGCAACCGCGCGGTACGTACCATCGAAGTAGCGCAGCTTGAACTCAGGGTGGTGGTCAACAGGCGCGGAACGTAGCCTGGGGGTGTGGACCTCCATGAACCCCTTGGCGAGCAGGAATTCGCGGAAGAGCTGACACACGCCCGAATTGATCTTGAACAGAGCGTGATTCGCTGGCGTCTGGCCATCCAGCTGGTCAGGACACACGACACACGCACGACGCGCACACGCACCACACACACGGAATGTACCCTGAGGTCGAGAACGCGGTTATCCCACTTGACGGTGCCCGTGATCCTGCGTTGGTACGAGCGCTGCAGCTCGCGTCGAAGCTCGTCCAGCTTCGCTTCCATTTCCTTCGTGTCACTCGACTGCGCCTCTGCGCGTGGGGTCGTGTGTCGTGTGTGCGTGTCGTGTGAGTGGTGTTCGTCTGTGTTGATGGTGCTGACGTGGTCATTACTCAGGGACTGGTCGAGCGCATCCTGGGCAGCGGCGATCTTGGCTTCGATTTTCTCCACCAGCGAGTCCTGGGTGTATGGGTCGAAGTTGTGCAGGCACGAGACCTCTTCGATGGTGAAGGGCAGTTGCTTGACAGGCCGGCTGATGATGGCGATGCGGCGGACGGCCAGCTCCACGTCCTTCTGCGTGCAGCCCTTGATCGTGGCCCCAGGCAAAACCACGTCGGCCTCCACCTCGACCAACGACTCCAGGCCCGCCCTGCACTCACACACAACCGACACACACGACACGCATGCCACGCGGCAGTTATGCTGATGAGTGCGGTGTGGCAATCAAGGAAAGGATGGGGAGAAGAACCGGCTGACAAGTTTGATGGTCTCGACAGGGGTGGTCTCGCTCCGAGCCAGCACGGCCTGAACGGTGCACGTCTCCTCGCGCAGAATGAGGAACACCAGCTTGTTCCCTGCACGCACCATGAATGTAACTGAATAATATTACAAATATACTTATTTAATTATTAAGAGTGTGTACCTCTGGAGCGAACGCAGTGGAGGCGTGCGCGCACGATCACGGTCTGACCGACGCGGGTGCCATTCACCTGGCACACCGGCAGCCTCCTCCGCCAAGGCTCGTCGGCACCTTCGCCTGCTTCACGTTCCATACGTTGGTACCCACCAATACGTTTCTTTTTTCCATTTCCATTGATAATTTTTTGTAATTATTATTTTCCTTAAAAAGCCAATTTTATATGTATTTCTTTTTGTCCGTTAGAGAAGGTACCCTCTGCGAATTAATCCGTTGGTTGATTGAGTGATTCTTAAAGAGGAAGCGGAAAGAAGAAATCTTCAGGAGAATGCAGACGCCGACGCATCCCGAGATTGCGAAGCTGCTGACGCGCAAGCCACGAGTGTGCATCGTGGGCGGCGGTTGGAGCGGTCTCTACGCCCTCAAGTGGTTCGTCGAGGAAGGGCTCGATGACGTCGTCCTCTTCGAGCAGACCAACTCCGTGGGCGGCGTGTGGGTCTACACCGAGAACAAGCCCGGTACTCTTTGAGCTCACCCAACCCTCCGGAGCGGTCACCTTGTTCTATTTTTTTCTTACACCGCCACTCCCCACACTGTGTGCGGTACTGCGTGTGCGGTCGTGTGTGTGTGGCGTGTGTGCGGTTGGGTGCAGGTGGATGCTTCTTGAACACCAGGACGACGGCCTCAAAGTCCTACCTCCACGCCAGCGACTTCCCCATGGCCGACGAGTTGGGCCACTTCCCGACCCACACCGAAGTCCTCAACTTCCTCAAGGCACCCACTTACCCATTTATTATTATTACTATTATTATATTATATTTATTTATTTTTATGTATTACTTTGTATTACTAATTTAGCATAATATTTTATTTTATTTTATTTTGTCAGGACTATGCGAAGCACTTCGAGCTGTACCCGTACATCAAGCTGCAGCACAAGGTCCACAAGGCGCGCAAGACCAAGGACGGCCAGCAGTGGAAGGTGGTGGTCATGCCCAACCAAGAGGAGGAGAGCGCGGGCCAGTCCGGCGGCAAGGCCTCGGCGAGGGAGGTGCACCACTTTGACATCCTGGTCTGCTGCTCGGGACAGCACCAGGTGCCGCGTGAGACCCACCTCGAGGAGCCCTTTACCCACTTCACCGGTACCGCACCCCTCACCTCGCACACTATGGGGAGTATCATTAACTGTATGCGGTGTGTGCGGTGAAGGCGAAATGATGCATAGCCACTGCTACAAGTACCCGACGAAGGCAATGAAGGGCAAGACCGTGCTCATCGTGGGCGGCGGCGAAAGCGCCAGCGACGTGGCAGCCGAAGTGTGCGAGAAGGCCTCGCGCACCATCCTCGCCATCAGGTCGGGCACCTGGTTCCAGGACCGAACCGTCGGTGCCGAGCAGCCGGCCGACATGGTCTTTACCAAGCACCAGCGCCTGCTGGGCTTCTCCGACTACCAGAGTTGGCTGGTTTGGATCGGTAAGCCCACACTTTTTGCGAGTGTGCGGTGGTGTGTGTGCGGTGGTGTGTGTGCGTGTGTGCGCAATCAACCACTGAGTTCTTGTGCGTGTGCGCAGGACGGTACGCGATTATTGAGATGATGTGGGGCAAGGGAGGCAGTGGCATCAAGGAGTGGCAGCCGTCGTGCGCCTACTTTCACGGTTTCCTCAACAAGAGCCGCGACATTGTCGACAAGGCGGCGCTGGGCAAGGTGGTGCCGCGCCGCGGAATTGCCAAGATCGAGGGCAAGCGCGTGTGGTTCACCAACGAGTCCAAGCCGGAGGACGTCGATCTCATCATCTTCGCCACGGGCTACCTCTCCAACCTGCCGTTCCTCCTGCCGGCCCACAACTTCCGCTACAACGCCTACAAGCTGGTCTTTGATCCCAACGACCCCACGCTGTGCTACATTGGCAGCGCCAGGCCCATGATTGGTACCGCACACGCACACGCACACGCACACACCGCACACGCGCACGCGCTGACCTGTTGCGTGCCGTCGGTGCAGGTTCGATTCCGGCGTTGGGCGAGCTGCAGGCGCGCTGGGCGACGAAGGTCTACACGGGCCAGGTGTCGCTGCCGTCCACGCCCGCCATGCTGGCCCAAATGGAGGCCGACAAGGAGCGGCACAAGCGGGTTTTCCCGGCCGACGACCACCACCTCCCGCAGCTGGTTAACCACTGGGAGTACTCCGACGAGATCGCGGCCTACTTCGGAGCCAAGCCCAATCTCCTGCGCTGGTTCTTCCGTAACCCCTTCAGGTCAGTCGCGCGACACCACACAATCTCCTTGCCCGTTGCTAACGCATCCCACATACGCACAATAGATGGTGGACGATCATCAGCGCACCGTGGAGCGCACACATCTACCGTGTGGAGGAGGGAGGCAAGGTGCGCGAGGAGGCCATCAAGAACATCGAGCGCACGTGGCTGCCCAACCACTACTCCTTCAACGCCTTCAACAGGACCATGCTCGCCTTCGACATCTACCTCGCACTCAACGTGTTCGGCCTCTTCTGCCTTCTCTACCTGTACCTCTTCCTCTGGTAGGGGCTGGCTCAAATGTGGCCAACAAAGTTCACGCCTTCACCACGCAGCAAGCATCATCAGCGAACAAAGGGCAGGACACGAAGACGAATCGTCACGACGAAGGTGTCATTGTTGCTGCAGGAGAAGGAAAGCAAAATGACGTAAGGTTCCATGGTGCAATCGGTAGCACGTATGCTTTACACGCATAAGGTACTGGGATCGAAACCCAGTGGAACCATCAGCTTTTTTAGACCCGTTTGGTTTTTTGTTTTGGTACTGGTGGCCAGGTGCAAGGTGCTTCGCACCAGATGAGGCGTGAGGGAGAAATTGTAACATGAGCTTGACCAAAGCCGCTACAGGAAATGGTCGTGCCATGGCGCCGTGGATGGCGGCGGGTAGGAGAAGTCGCTCAGCGGTGGCGAGGGCGACACCATCGGTACTGCCGCGTGGTAGTGGTAGGTCTGCTGCTGCTGGTGGTGGCTGCTGTGGTGTTGCGTCGGTGGTGGTTGGTGGTTGGTCGCCGGCGTGTGCTGGAAGGTCTGGTGGCCGCGGGCCTCCTCTACAGCCGCGTGTGCATACTTGGCATTCCACGTCGTCGCCGACGGCGGCTGGCTCCTTGGCCGGTGGTGATGGGCAGACGATGATGACGCGGGAACGGGAGATGGGGAGGAGGACGAGTCGGAGGCCGGCGAGGAAGAGGAGACGGGCAGGAAGTCGGCCAGTGGCAGCCACTGGCCCAGCTCCTCGCCGTCTCGCATTTCGTCCTCGCGCCAATCAAGCAAGTTCGACAGCACGTACTTGACCTGGTGTGTGTGCGCGTGTGCGCGTGTGCGCGTTCAGTCGTGGGTAATGCATAACATGAACGCAACAGCGGGAAAGACTGTACGTGGCCCAGGGCATCGTAGAAAAATTGCACGTTCTGTTGGGCCCGCAGCGTCCGCCCGTCCCTCCGCCGAAACAGTGGAGTCATGAAATACACCACACTGGCCGACATGGGTTCCCTGTGGGAACACAGCAACCGGTTGTTAGCCGACTGCAGGTTCGCCTCGCGTGCGCAAATTGTCGGCAGCGGCGTACTGGTTAATGCACAGGGAGGCAAACTGCGCGGTCAACTTCCGGTTGGGCACGCAGATGTTATGTACTGGCGCTCCCACCAGCTCGCCCTGGGGGGTTATAGACAACACGACACACGTGACACGACGGCACACGGCACACACAACACACAAGATTACGTTAGAGAACTTGGAGCACAGCACCCCGCGGAGGTTGATGGAGCGTTGGCGTACGCAAGAGTAGGACAGCAGATCGGCGAACGCGCTGTTGACGTATAGCAGGAGCGGCGCCGCGGGGTCGTACACCGACCGATGGAACATGATCGCGCAGATCGGCCGACTTGGGTGGTCGAGCCACGAGCAGCACGTAGGAACGTCAGCCGCCAATTACAATAAAAGAATAATAAAATGAATACATAATAGAAAAAAAAAGAAAAACACAAATAAATGGAGTACCTGAGGTCACGAACGGCGAAGGCGTGTTCGGAGACGTCGTACTGGGCGAGGAAGGGTGCGAAACGGCCGACCTCCTCCACGATCGACCGCGAGTGGACCGGCACCAGCGGCAGCGGCACCAGCGTCGAGTGGTGGTGAACTGTCTCGGCCTCTCCGCCGTCGCCTCCGAGGCCTCTTCGCTGCTGCTGCTGCTGCTGCTCGAAGCCGCCGCCGACGTAGCTCTGCTGCATCTGCACCTCCTCAACATGGTAGTCGTAGTCGTCGTCCGCGAGCCGCTGTCGCTTACGCGGCAAAGGCCCAGTCGCCTGCCACTCGTGCTGCTGCTGTTGCTGCTGCGTGTGGTGCTGGCCTTGACTGTAACTGGAGCCGTGGCTGTGGTTGGGTTGACTGTAGCTGTGCTGCTGGGATTGCTGCTGCTGCTGCTGCTGTTGAGCAAAGGCGAGGGACGCGCGGATGTCGGCCTGGACCTGCTTGGCCTTGACCTCCTTCATCTTGCCCACCACCTTGCGCAGCTTGGTCTTGAGCTTGTCGTGGTCCCGGCGCATCTCCCGCATCTCGCCGGCCATCATCTCCACCATGCTCGTTAGCAGGTTGAGCTTGCTCAGCACCTCGCTGCCCTCTCCCGTCGACCCGCCGCCGTCGCCGCCAACTGCCGTGCCGTCGTCCGACTCGAGTTGGCCACCGCCGCTGCCACCACTGCGCGCGCCATGGTGCGGCAGCTGCGTGGGTTGTGGCCTCAGTGGACCCTGGGCTGGTGTCGTCCGGGCCAGTGGCGTATGGGCGGGCCGGCTTGGCTGCTGAGGTGACGTGGACGTCCAGGTCTCGGCCTGCAGCGGCGCCGGTGCAACGGGAGGAGCTGCAGAGGGCGTCTTGTGGCGGTTTGCTTTGCGTGTGGGTGGTACGACGGCCGCGTCGGCCACGGACTCGTCGTCTTTGCCCTTGCGCGGGCGTCCGCGCTTGCGGAGGGGCACGTCCGAGCACAGGTGGGCACGCCCGGTCTTTTGGCACCGCCTGCACGGCCTCTGCCTGCAACCACCAAAATAGAAGCGTGTGAATCAAGACTTGCAGCCCTCTGCCTTTCTTCATTTCAATCAGATCAAATAAATTGAGCAAAGATAGATATAAGGCTTTGCCGACGACGACGTACGCTTCGCAGGCGGTATGGGATACCCTGCAGAAGTTACATGCCAGACCAATGATTGGCCCAGGAGATCCTGCCTTTGGCCTTGGCTCCACCCCCTCGGCCATCATCATCATCTTCGTAATTTCTTTTACGACTTTTCTTTTTGTGTCTTATTTTTTCTTTTTTTTCTTTGTTTACATTTCCAGGCGACCATGGTCRCCAAGAGGAGAAGTTGGTGGAGAGGAAAGCGTCGAGCTCTGGCGTCTGCGGAGCTCTGGTCCCACTGTCGCTGTTGTTGATGGTGACGGTGGCGTTGCCCACGTCCAGCGATGTGGAAGAGGAAGCTTGAAAGAGCTGGCCAGTCGATGAAGAGGCTCGATAGAATTGCGTGGGGTCGTCGAAGGAGGATGAAGAGTTCTGGCTGGAGGGCGGGTGGGATGGTACGTCCTCGATCTTGGGCGACAGCACTTTGATGATCGGCACCCAGTGGTCGAATCCGTAGCTCTCGCCCTCCTCCAGCAAGCCCTCCTCCCAGTCGAGAATGCACATGAGCGTGTACCGAGTCTACCACACACACACACACACAAGACGCGTCAGTTCGTGTGCCCGATTACGGGGACTGGTACGCGTCGAAACGCGAAGGAGACTACATACGTTGCCCTGCTGGTCATAGAAGAATTGCACGTTTTCGGTGACTCGCAGCAGCCTGCCGTCCTTGCATCGAATGAGCACACGGACTCGATACAGGTCGCTCACCGTCATGGGCGGTCTGACGCCGCGTCACACAACACACACACACACACACACACACACACACACACACACACACACACACACAGACCAATTACCCTTTAGTCCAGCAACGCAAAGCTGTAATCTGTTGGCAGCTGACCGTACCGATTAATCATGATCGGCGCCAAGGCCCTGTATTGCTCTTCGTTGACGGCAAACAGCATCGCGTATGGCGCACCGATGATTTCATTCTGTAAACGCATGGCAGTTCACCCGAGTGAACACGGTGCGCGAGTCGTGCGTGCGTGCGTGCGCTTAATAGCTGCCAAGATACCAAGGTGGTGTCGTACCCAAGAGTATTTAGTGAGACGCATGAAGGCGGGATTGACGTAGGCAAAGGCCGGTGACGTATCCTCGAATATCGAAGCCGTCAAGAACGAGCACACGGGAAAACTACACGTACGTTCGCGTCATTGTGAATAACAGCTGTGTGTGTTGCCAACGGCACACGCACGCGGTACGCGCACACCGCAGTCGTGATGGACAAACCTGAAATCGGGCACGGCGAAGGGAGAGGGGATGTTGTAGGGGCTGAGGAAAGGCATCACGTGTCGGGCTTCCATGATCACCGGCAGCGACAGCCCGCCATGGAGCACCGAGAGTTCGTAGGAGAAGGAGGAGGTCGGTGCGTTGACCAACGGCGACGTCGACGGTGGTGACGACGGCGACGACGCTCCCGCAGACGACCCGGACGAGTGCCGCTGCTCTGTGCCCTGGGCAGGCACCTCCATCCATGATAGCGCCCTTTCCCGGGGTGTGAGCGCTGTGACTGGTGCGATCGCACTGAATCGCTGGAGCACCTGCTGCTGGTACTGCTGGAGCTGCTGGTCCGTCGCGCTGCCGTTGCTACCGGCATTGCTGCTATTGTTGTTGGCGCTGTCTCGTCGTCGCTTGGCTTCGTCCTCCTCGAGCTGTGTGCGCCGTCGATCGGCGGCGAGCAGGTACTCGATTTGGCTCTTGGACTCCTGGTGGCCCGACTTGAGCCGCTTGACCTTGGCCCGGAGCCTCTCGTTGTCGCGCTTCACATCGCGTAGCTCGCCGGACATCATCTCCACCAGTTGGGTCAGCAGGCCCAGCTTGCGGTCGGCACTCATCGACTCTTCATCCTCCCTCGGACTCGGCTCCGTCTCTACTCTCGCCGCGGGCTTCTGCTTCTTCTTTCGCTTCTCCTCCGTGTTGTCTGCTACATTGACGGTGGTGCTGTCAGCCCATCGGAAACCCACGTCAACTGTATCACTGCAAGTGTTTACGCACCGCTGCGCGGGCTGCTAGTACTGCTCGCGTTCGGGTTGGGCGCCTGTGGGCCATCGGCCGATGATGCCCCACCGACCAGGTGCCGTGGCTGATGCTCCTGCTTGATGATTATGTTGCGGTTCGCAGTGTCGGCCTGTCGCTGGTGCTGCTGCGGTTGCTCGTGCGACTCCAAACCCGGCGGGCCGTCCACGACCTTGGGCGGTCGGCCCCGCTTGCGCGAAGGCACATCGGAGCACAGG
>CACVKS010001145.1:0-11675 GCA_902749335.1 Acanthamoeba triangularis
CCCCCGTCGTCGCATTCACCGTCCCCGCTGTCGTCACCCCCACCCTCACCCTCATCCGCGCCGCCGTATCTGGTCCACTCTCCCTACAAGCCTGCATCGCCCTTCGATTTCAGCACCGATTTCTCCGCTCCCTCGTGCGGGTTGGAAGGTTTCTCACTCAGAGCACTTACCAACCCGTCCGAGGAGGCTGAGCGACCGACGCCAAAGAACTCGAGCGATGGTATGTGTAGCTGCGCATTCTTGTCGACGTTCATTGATGTCGTTGGAAACTAATGAGTCACTCTTTGCCGCGCAGACGACTTCGACCTTGGCCACGGCGGTGACTTCCTCGACCAGTGGATAAAGGAACTCGAGAGGAACGCCTCCAGTCTAGAGTCGGAAGAGGGAGAGGAAGAGGAGGCCCTCGACTCCTTCGGATCAAGAGCCGACGATCTGCACGCGTGCGGATCGCAGGCGTGTGGCCGAGCGGGGTCGCCTCGTTCGATGCCTTCGCTACCCATATCGTTTCCAACTGTCGGAGCGAGCCACCTGCCCTTTTTCATCGTACTCCCGCCTCTTTCCCTCTTTCTGCCGTGTGTGTTTGCTGACACGGCACAACGCGACACATACAGAGCGCAAACCGCTGGTGAACGGAGCAGGTGGGAATTCGACACACAGTTGAGGAAACGATRTGGGCAGCGAAGACATCGRACGARGCGACCCCGCTCGGCYACACGCCCCGCGATCTGGCCCGCCGGCCACCGCGTCTCTTCGCCCAGGGGCAACAGGCAACACAACGCAKAAACAACACGACACACGGCWAAGGGGGATGAGCAGATGGAGACCGATGCAATAAATAAAGCGCAGTTTGAAGATTGAGCGTTGTTCTGTGGTGAGCTCAGTAGTTGTAGTTCCCTCAGGCTCGGCCGCCGCCTCGGTTGCCGCTTCGTCCAGCCCCTCGCCCGCCGCCACGGCCGCCACCGTAAGGATCGTCGGCCGCCCCTCGACCGCCGGATGGTCGGGCTCGGGAGGAGCCGCTGTTGTGTTGCTGATGATGATGATGGTTCCTGGTGTTGTCCCGCTCCCTCCGCTCCTTGTCCTCGCGCTCGGCCGCCGCTTGCTTGTTGTCGTTGCAGATCTTCTGTCGCGCCAGCGCCTACCCGCGCTCGCGCTCCTCGAGGCTCTTCTGCGGCTTCTGGAGCTCGATGGTCTTCGACGATGATGTCGCTTCCCCTGATTCGGAACGAACACCACAAGATCGCATGTCGTGCGTGTCGTGTGTGTGGTAATGCAGTTAGGGCAAGGCCTGAGATGTAGCCACCGGTATTTGAAGAGGAAAAGGGAGTGGACATACCACTGGCGCGCTGCAGTATCTGGAGCGGCGAGGGTGCACCAGAGGAGGACCCGCCCGCGGCTGGGGGTGCGTCCCTTCGTGCTAGGATGCGCACCGTGGGCTGAGCCGCAAAGTACGGGTGTACACTCCTTTCAAGCTATATTTGATTAATAACATATAAATAAAAATATATATAACATGGATGCATTTTATGTGGAGAAGCCCAAGCCTCAACGAGATCAGAAGAAGAAGGAGGACCACATGGCGGACACAAGAGAGCACAGGGCGCAGGACAGGGTCGACGCCCCGCTGTCGTGGTTGTAGTGGTCAGCCACACACGACAAGACCCACTCACCTTCCGTCAGGCCGGGAATCCTTGGGCTACCATCAGAGAACTCGGGATCGCTCTCAGCGTGGGCGAACCACCTCTTGTCGTCGTCGCTCCAGTAGTTGACGGTGAAGGTGGCGGTGTCTTCGAGGAATCCGGTGTAGAGCTTTGAGTGGAGAGAGCCGCCCAGGTTGTAGCGGTACACTCCGCCAACATATGGGTAGACATCATAGTTGGCGTAGGCGGCAAGGAGCTTGATGCCCTCCGCCGTGCGCTCCATCACGCCCCACGACGCCCAGTTCTCGGACTCCGTGGCCAGGGGTCTGGTTTTCCACGTCTGTCCCGCGGCCATCTCGTGGATGCGAGTGACCTCGCCGGAGGTGATGTTGACGAGGAAGGCACCGGCGAACTCGGCCGTTGATACGCCCGCGGTGAACACGAACTCGCCCATGCCGAGGAACACCATCGGGAAGGAGTCGTTCCAGTAGGGGTTAAGGGAGGTGGAGAGGGCGACGACCTCGCGGTCACCATCGGTGCCCAAGTTGCCCGCCTCGTTGGCCAACAGCGGGATCAAGTGGGTGATCCTTGTGTCAATGTTGATATCACCCTCATATAACCAGGTGTCCGCGTCGGTACCAAAGGTCCACAGGTCTCCATTGCCCAGGTCGGAGAAGAGGCCGTCGATCTTGGTGGAGGTCGTGGCCTGGAGGGTCAAGTTATAATCAAAAGATCCCGTCTTGGAGTCCCCCACGTAGTAGATCCCCGAGGCGCCCACCACCACTGGACTGCGGTCGTCTCCCAGACCAGCGGGTCCAGATTGAAGGTCTTGAGCGATGTAACAGTGGGACTTGGAGAGGGAGTTGACGCCGTAGCGTCTGGCCTCAGCCGTCACGAGGAGCAGCGTGGCGGCGACAACGAAGACAAGCAAGAGAGAAGTGGTGAAGCACGGTCTGGTGGCCATCGTCTTGCGTGGTTTGACGTGTACAAGAGATACTACTGCCCCGCCGCTTCCTCTGCGTGTGGATCGGTGTGGCCAAAAAAGGGCAAAGACATTTAAAAAGGAAAAAAAGATGGACACAACAGCAAGGACAAAGCAGTGAGATGATACCACGATCCCTCTCACAGAGTGCACTAGCGTGCTCTTTACACCAAAGCTAGCTGTGGTCAATGTTACCACACAAAAACAGAATTTGAAAGATTATTTAAGGACTCTCACATTTACCCTCATCCCTCCCCCATTGACCCAAAGAATATATGAAGACTCTCTAGTGATAACAAAAATAAAGATGACCCCCACCTCCCCTCTCACTCCCAAACAAGCCCAAACAGACAATGTAACATATGAAACAATCTTAACACCAAGTCCCACAATGACTTAACCAAAGAAACACTGCACCAATATAACATTTTTAACATTCCAGAAACAAGTAAAATATAAAGACCAGACTCATGCACCTCCTCAGCAAAGTATCATGCACAGCTTCTTCAGCAGATCATCCTTAAGGAGGGAAAGTGAGCAAGAGAAGAGTGGGAAAAGCACATGCCCACACCAACAACTGTCTTCTTGTCCAGCAGCTGGATTATGAACTCCAGGAGGAAATCAATACAACCATCAGGAAGTACAGCAGGCTGAAGAACATCAAACCAGAGATTTGCCCCAGATGGTACATGCGTGCTTGGCCTGAAGATCACCACATTTTGGTACAGTTATCTATCCAATATTCTTTCTTTGGTGGGTAATATGTCCTAGTTGGTATGATCATCCTTTCCCCTTTTTCTTTTTCTAGTTGCCTCAGCTTCCTCCATCATGGAGAGCATGTATTTGTTGATCTTTCCTCAAATAGATGAGGGCTAGCCCTCAAATAAGATAGATGAGCCTCTTCTATGTTGGGCTTGTCCTGGTCAGTATTCTGTTTTGTTTGGTAGCCCAGGCACATATCCTTCTGCTTTTTCTATTTTTCAGCACCCATTTTTCATTCATGTTTTTGTCTTCCCCATTACCCAGATAACCCCTGTTTTAGTGCACTGTTGATTAGGCCTTGTTTGTTCAGCTCCATTATCTGTTGTTTCTTCTTCATGTCTTCAATCACATTGTTGACTCAGGGGCTGGCCTGGCATTCACCTGGGTTCTCACATTCAACTGGTTTGCAGGCCATTTCAGCTGTGATAGCCCTCATCTACGCCCACCACACTCACATGCTCACTGTCACTGTTTTGTGCGAGGAAGAAGCCAAGGCCCTGCTGCGTGAGATCCACAGCACACAGGCGTGCACAGACCTCAGCCTCAACTCGAGCTTGGAGGACCTGGGCGAAGACCCAGATGAATAAAATGCATGGTACACGGATTGAGAATGAATGGATGCATTTTATGCAGAGAAGCCCAAGTGACGAGATCAGAAGAAGAAGGAGGACCACATGGTGGACACAAGAGAGCACAGGGCGCAGGACAGGGTTGCCGCCCCGCTGTCTTGGTTGTGTTTTGACGTGTCATCATTGTTATCATGATTCAGTATCCCATTGCATAAACATCATCAGGGTACATTACACGAGTCATCAAGCGGGTTCAAGTAGACCACCACATCCCTTGCTGATGGCCGCAGTGCTGGGTTAAGGTTGCAGCACTTTATCACAAGCTCCACCCCCTTGTTCTCCTTTACCTGCCAGGCAGCTGGTGAGCACTTGACACAACACAACACAACATACACACAAAACAAACAACACACAACACACACAAAACACACGGGGGGAAGCAGGAGAGGTACTGAGGGCAGATTGGGCGGCAGGATGCCACGGGAGATGAGGCGTGCATACTCGCCCTCGGCCAGCCCAGCGTAGGGCGCGTCAAGGGTGATGAGTTCCACAATGAACATGCCAAACGACCACACTGCACGCACACACCACCACCACCACCACCACCACAACAACACAACCTTATTAGCACTCTTTCATATGTATTGGCAGCAGGTTAACAACGTACTGTCGGCTTTCTCGGTGTCGATAGGTCGTCCCTCCGTGTTGTTCAGCAGTTCTGGGGCCATGTATTCTGAACATGGGCGCAAGTCAGCTCACAGTAGCAAAGTCAAACACAGCTTGCGAAAATAACGGAAGGGGAGACTTGGCTGCGAGCCGGCGGGTGCGTGTACGTGGGGTGCCGACGCGCGAGAAGGCGTCGGAGCGGTAGGTCGATATGTTGAAGTCGCACAGCTTGACCGCCTTGAAGAACTCGCCCTCGTCGCCGTCCACGAGGATGTTCGCACTCTTGATGTCGCGGTGGAAGATCTTGTTGCGGTGGAGGTAGTGCAGCCCGCGGGCCACCTCCGACGCGTAGTAGGCGATCTCCTTGGGCTCGAATGGTCTATCACCGACCCCGTCAATCGACCACCATCATTCAGCGCGTGGTGCGGTGCGTGCGGTGTGTGCGGCGTGTGCGGTAGTGCGTACTTGAGCGCCACCTTGCGGCGATAGAGCACGTCCCAGAAGGAGCCCAGGCCCATGTACTCGAAGAAGATGCGGAAGTCCGTCGCCGTCTTCTCGTAACTACGTTAACAAGTAGATGAGGAATAAATATACTTACATATTTGCCATTGTCTGAAGAAAAGCAAACGCGAAAGAAAAGAAAAGAAAAAAGAGGCAGTACCCGAGGCAGCCAAGAATGTTTTTGTGGGAGAGGTGGGTCTGGATCATGCACTCTCGCACCAGTTCCTTCCCAATCCGGTCGTCCGTTCGCTTATACACCTTGGCCGCGCACCTACACACAACACATAACCGCACACACGCACACACGCACGCAACCGCACACACCTGTAAGAGGGGAAAGAGAGGGGTGAAGGTGTAGGCGTGGGTCGTGCTGTACGTGAGAGGTCCGATGGCGCATCGATAGACTGTGGAGAAGCCGCCCTCGCCCAGCTTCTTGTGGAACACGATGGGCTCGCTCTGCAGGTCGGGCAGGATCACGTGGCGCTCGGCCGACGCCGCCCCCTGCGAGCCGCGCCACATGATCTTCCTGTCCCGGCCCTCGGCCCGCAAGCGACCCGGCACCGCCATCACGTCCACCCCCTGTGATCGCAATTCGTGCAATTCAGCGCGTGTGCGGTGGTGTGTGCGGTGGTGTGTGCGGTGGTGTGTGCGGTGTGTGCGTGTGCTGTGGTGGCGCGCGCACCTTGTATTTGGTGATGTTGGACGAGACGGGAACGAGATTACAGAGCATGCCCTCCTCGTTCATGGAGAGCGTGCACGGCAGTGATGGGTGCAGATGGTCACAGAGGTATTTACTGCGCAGCCACCATGGTGACACAATCGCACGCGGCCATCAGCCATCTTCAAAAGCACGACACGCACCACGCACGACACGATACATGCGATGCGTGGCCGGCGGGGGGAGGGGAGACGTACAAGAGAATGACGCGATGGCGCAGAACGCCGAATTTGATGCTGCCGAGTGGGATGACGTTGGACTGGAGCTTTTTCTTTACATTTTGTATGTGCGCGACGTGGATCTCCCGCAGGTCCTCGCTGTACACGCCGCCCAGCGCGTTGGCGACCTTGAGACACCCAACACGCGCGCATTAGAACGTGTGTGCGCGCGCGCGCGCGCGAGCTCATAAGGCAGAAGTGAGGATGTGAAGGGGAAGTAGGGGGGCGCACCTGGAGAGCAATGACACGGACTTTGGTTTCGAGCGTCGGGAACTTGGAGAAGAGGAGCTGCGTCAGGCGGAGAATGTTCTGCAGTCGCGCGTCGTGGCGTGCGTCCACCTCTATCACTTCTCGCTCATCCAAATTTACCTGCGCATCGACACGCACACGACACGACACACACGACACGCGTCACGGCACACGGTGAGTGGATGGCCGAGAGTTGGATTGCGGACGGGTCCGGATGAGCGTACAGGCATCGTTCGCAGCTGGTCGAGGCTCAGACCGGCGTACTTGGCCGGAGCGTCGAACCACCCGTCGTGCATCACCTCTTTCTCCTCAAATTCTTGACATATCGTGTCGCCCTCATCTACGCAGACAACTGGGGGATCAGCAACGGTGTGCTCTTGCACACGACACACACACGACACGCGCGACATACACGCGCGACACACGACACACACGACACGCGTGGCACACGCTGAAGGCAGTGACGAACCTCGTACGACGATCGATTTGGACTTGTCCTTCTTTTGGCTCTTCCACTTGGGATCGGTGCCACCACCGACCTTGCCGCCCGCATTGTCCCACACGCCCCTACTCAACAGCAACGTCGGCAAAAAAGAAACAGCGTAAGTCACAATCGATTGGCTGGCTGGCTGGAGCGCGGTACCCGACGGGTATGTCGTAGCCCAGACCTGGCTCGATCGCCCGGGCGAACGCCGCGCTCTCCTCTCGCGTGCTGAAAATGATTCCCAGCTTGTCTCCCTCCTCTGCAAACCGACAACACACACACCACACAGACACACGTAATAAGAACCTTTGCACTCACCGAGCACGGTGCGCAGTAAGTGGTGTACCAGAGATGATGAAGTAGTAGCGAGAGGAGTCCTCCACGCGATACAGTTCCGAAGTGAAGACCGCAAAGAACTCCGAGTGCTCCGGGTACACGTAGAGCTCGTTGTCGTTGACCAGGTAGATGTCGGCCGACTCATCGTAGTCGGGCCATGTTCGGGCTCTGTGCGTGTGCGTGTGTCACGGAGGCGCGCTAAATTCAGCCACCACGGCACACGACACACGACACACTGGGTGTGAAGGCGTACTGATGGTAGGTCTGTGAGGGAAGGCTGCGCACGAGCCAAACGAACCACGCCATGGACGACCCCGCCGATTCCTGGTACACGTTCGGCTGCACAAACGCGATGGCGGTCAATAGCGTGCACGCGGTCTGCGAGGACCTGGCGGGGAGTGGCGGTGCGCCGTACGCTTTCCGAAAGGTCGAACGATCTGGCGAGCTCGTTGCCGCCTCCGGCCCAGGGCGCGCCGGAGGGTTCGCGCACGTGGCCCGGCCGGCCAATCGGCGAACCATGAACGTGACCCACGTCGGATCGGTCCCCAAATTGGTCGCTCCCATCTGCGCGTATGCCTGACGGCTCGTGGGGCGGACAGTACTGGCGGACGAAGCACGGGAGTGAGGAAATGAGCACACGACACACACGACACGCACGACAAACGACACGCAAGGCATGCGCTGATTACCGATTGGGAGTCATCGAGGGACTGCTCGTCGATGTAGACTGACGCGGTGTCTTCAGCGGGAGCGACCGTGTTGCTGATCCTGAGCGGGGCGTACGGTATCGTTGGTCGTCGCGGTACGCGCCCCTCTTCGTCCGTGCCCAGCGCTGAGGCTGCCGTGGGCTCGGTGGAGGTGGGCCGCGACCGCGCCCCAGGTCGGTCGTCGACCTTCAACGCATCGGTCTCCATGTACGGCGAGCTGTAGTTGCTCAGCCTCTGATTGGAGCCTGCATTGTGTTGCAGAAATGAGGGCACACGACACACACGACACACACGACACACACGACACACACGACACACGTAGTTCACGATAGGCATAACTGAGCATTTACCTTCTTCGGGGAAGGAAAAGAGAAGGTCCGTCGGCGTGAAGTTGATCATGTAGGCCGTCAAAAAGAGAATCTCGCTCGTGTGCGACACCAGCGCTTGCAGGCTCGCCTCGCCCTCGGTGCGCATCAACACCGGACCTGGGGTCCCAACCCAAGCTTAGGGCGTGCGCTGACGTCGCACACGTGCGGGTCGTGCGTGCGAGCGAGTGTGTGTCAAAGTGGAACGGAAGGCGCACCGAAAAAGGTGGCGAGGCTTTCGGCGACGAGCTGGTTCTTGCTGGCGTGCGCGGCCACCTGCCGCAAGAAGGGGAGCAGGCGCTTCAAAAACGCCACGTTGGGGGCCGGCAACGCGTGCAGCAGCTGCCGCAGGGCCGACTCGTTCACCTGCAGCCCTGCCTCGCCTGCGCCACAACACGATTCGCATTAGATTATAGACTACAAACCTGCTAAGCAGTGGTCATGTGCGTGCGTGTGTGGCGTTGCTGCGGCAGGGTACCTTTCGACACGGTTTCGAGGAGATGAGAGTAGAGGTAGTAGGGAAAGACCGGCTCCTCCAGATCTCGCAAATACTTCAAAATGAGACCTTTCAGAGAGGGGATGGAGGGGGTCAGGACCACCACGAGCAACTCGGCGTGGCAAGGCTGCGGCTGCGATGGGAGCGGGAAACGCGTAATACTGGATACGGTGTGGGGATTCTTGATCTTGGCCCACTCGACGTCCTGCTTGGCCTCGATCCGCTTGATGAGCTCCTTCACCTCCTTCTTCGGGCCCGCTTCCTGGAACAGACCCGTCGTCTCCAACGCTGCACCAACCACAACACACAGCACACAGCACGACACACGCACAGGGCACAGCACGACACACACACACACACACACACACACCACAGAGACGCGAGCGTTGATGCAGTGCAGTGCCAGGGGAGAGTGAAAGTAGCAGGAGTAGTTGGAGTAGTGGTGGTGGGTACCTCGTTCCTCGATGTAGGCCAGGGCCTGCTCGAAGAAGGGCGGCACGGCGTGCTTGGTGCCCTTCTTGTCGTAGAGACCCTCCTTCAGCTGCCCGCCGAACACCTTGCCGCCCCGGATGCCCGAGGCCCGCTTGTCCTTCACGGCAGCCTCCTTGAACTCCTTCTCCCGCTCCTTGGCTGCATCTTTCTCTTTGTCCTTGGCCTCCTTCTCCCTTTCCTTTTCCTTGTCCTTCTCGGCGGCCTTGTCCTTGTCGCCCTTGTCCTTGTCCCGCTCTTTCTCCTTCTTCTCGCGCTCCTTCTTCTCCTTCTTCTTGTTCTCCTTCTCCGACTTGTCCTTGTCGCCACGCTTCCTCATGAGGAGCTGCCCGCCCACTCTGCTGCCTCCCCCGCCCGACGACGCGTCGTCGTGCTGCATCTTCATAGCATTTTCGAATTTGGCGTTCAAGATGTCTTTAAAGTCTTTCGATTTGTCGCTGCTGTTGCTCGCACCATCCTTCTCCTTCTCTTTGTCCTTCTTCTTATCCTTCTTGTCTCGCTCCATGCCTCGATCGAGCTCACTCGCCCTTGTCTCGAGTTAGAGTACAGTTGTACCAAACCGCGAGCTGCACCCCCCTCCCCGTGGGCAAGAAGGCTTGATCAAACCAAGGCTTCGTTGCCGGCTCGAGGCAGTTCGCAACCTCAAAGATGCGAACGGAGGGAAACGAATGGAGCACTGAGGGTATCGAGTTGTGTTGTTCCCCTCTATTTCAGCTTTTTACTTTTATTTATTTATTTTGCCTGTATTTATTTTAATATCATTTTGTCCACGTCATCACACGTCAGCACTTGTGCCCTCTTTCTTGGCGTAGCGCTGGAGCTGGGAGGCGTTGCCCTCGAGCCCTCCGGTGTGCACGTAGAGCAGGTCGTAGGGCGCAAGGGTCTCCCAGTGGTGGAACAGAGTCTGCCAGGTGCGCGGGGCGTAGATGAGGTCAAACTCGAACGGATTCTGCTTGCGTCGTGTCAGCCTCCATGGCGAATGCAGCGTGAGCGCACGGTCGGGTGTACCTCAGCGCAAGCCGCAGCCTGCTGCAGCTCTTTCCAGGTCTGGAGCATCGTCGAGCTCGGCCGAGCGAAGCTGTATCGACCTGCGTTACATCATGAGCGCACTTGGAACTTGGCCAAGAGCGTCGGGCTTGTGTGCCGTGCGGTACCTGGTGGAGGCTCGAGGATGCGCGGCATTCGGTCGTGGGCGGTGCCGCCGAGGCCCTCCATTTGGGAGCGTAGGTAGTCGCTGCGCCCGAGGCACGGCACGCACGCAATGCCCACGTCTCTGCTCAGGTGCTGCGCCAGGTAGTACCCCGTCGTCCCTATATGCACACGACACACGCGACTGTGAGAGCGAGTCAATGGACCAGTGAGTGTCCAGCGCTGAGCGGGCGTGCACCGGTCCCTGAGGGGAGAACGACGAGCAAGGGCTTGGCGCTCTCGGCGCTCGATGCTCCCATCCGCTCCTGTGCATAGGCGTTGATGTCCAGCGCCACCTCGCGTATACCCTCCTGTGCTCGAGCCCTTCATACGTCAGCCATGAAGAAGAAGAAGAAGAGAGTACGGGTAGAGACGCAGACCTCGGCTTGCGGGCAGGCTGCGCCTTGTGGGACGAAGATGGCGCCCTTCTCGGCGCCGAGGGTAGCTCTGCGCCGCTCTGAACACGAGGAAGGACGGTTGGAGAAAGAAAGATGAGCGCCTCGGATAGGGCTGGATTGTTTTGGATGGGGCTACCTTGTGCGACATGGGGCTGCTCCTCATTCGATGCAAAGAGACGATCATATTCGGTGGTGGAGAGGGACACGATTTGCATGCCCAACTCGAGCGCTTGCTTGAGGTTGCCGCTGGCGGGCTCGAGCGAAGAGGGGAGCGATTTCGTGTAGTACACGAACCCCATCTGCTTCATCCGAGCCAGTTGCGCCAGGGCCAACATCGCATTCGATTGATACCCTCCGTGCGAGACCAGAAATGAACCGACGGGGTAATCATCTCGCTGAATCCAATGCTGCAGTTTCCATCTCTTGTTGCCAGCGAAGAGCGGAATGGTGCTGGACGAAGTGTGCCACGGCTCTTCGAGCCGCACAATCACCTTGCGATCGTGCAACTTGAGGCAGGAGTAGTTTGCCCGTCGTCGCATGATTTCGGCAAGTGTACTGCCGCTGCCGAGCCGCTGACAAAGCGGGTATTTGACACCCACGCCGCATCACATCGGCACATGTCCGCGGATGAAAACCACTACAAAAATGGGCTTGTATTTGTAATGGATTAGAAGAGAAGGCATGAATTTAGGCACCACGGTTCTTGGCGAGCCTCTCCTGCGAAACGGTGGCCCACTCCTTGTTCTTGACCGACTCAGGGAGCTTGCGGACTATTGATTGGCACATTGAGGGGGGGGGGAGATTAGAAGGTAACACGCAACACATTTTCGATCTTAAAAGATGACCAACGGTACCGTTGTCCCTGCGGGTCATGGCGAAGAGGCCCCAGGAAACAAGGAGACCGCTGATG
>CACVKS010001146.1:0-11672 GCA_902749335.1 Acanthamoeba triangularis
GGCTCCATTCGTTCAAATCAGCAGTATATGGGTGGACTTACCACCCCCCCCTCTCTACCCAACCAGGCACGTGCGACGGGCGGGTGGGGTGTGCATCGCCGACGAAGTRCAGACCGGGCTCGGSCGAGTTGGCTCGCATTTTTGGGCCTTCGAAACGCAGGGCGTGGTGCCCGACATTGTGACCATGGGCAAGCCCATTGGTACGGTCTCGCRCACCRGTCAGTCAAGCTTGCTTCCCCCCTCCCCCACTCGACGCGTGCACTCATTCTCTGCCTTGCGACTCACAGGAAACGGATTCCCGTTGGCTGCGGTCGTTACAACGCCGGAGATTGCCGCCGCCTTCGCGCAGAATGGTGCGGCCACGCTTCGTCTTTCATTTGCACACACACCCACTTATTGATGGGACTCTTGCCAATACATCGGGGCTAGGCATGGAGTACTTCAACACCTTTGGCGGCAATCCCGTGGCCTGCGCGGTGGGTCTCGCCGTGCTTGATGTCATACGGTACGCGCCCTCGCTGCGCAGCCACACCACGGTGCGCGAGCTAAGCGCAGGCGGCCCATCACACTTTAACCCGAATGCAGGGACGAACAGCTCCAGCACAACGCGTTGGCCATGGGCAACTACATGCAGGCGAGGCTGGAGAAGCTGAAAGAGAAGCACCCCATCGTCGGTGCGTGACGGCTTACCTGCACCTCCCTCCACGCAAACCGCTTAACGCAAGTCCTTTTCCGTTTTCAGGCGACGTGCGAGGGTACGGCCTGTTCTTGGGCGTCGAGCTGGTACGCAGCAGAGAGACCCTCGAGCCAGCGGAACGGGTAAGTGCCCTCTTCGCCCCTTCCGCCCATCAGCATGCTCACTCCGCGCGCAATCACAGGAACTCAACGCGATAGTGGCGGCGATGAAGGAGAAGGGCGTGCTACTTGGCACGGACGGCCCATTCCACAACGTGATCAAGATCAAGCCGCCGCTGGTCATCGCCAAGCGGGACGTGGACCTGTTCGTGGACGCCCTCGATGCCTGCATCGCCAACCTCTCTCTGCCGTCGCCCTCACCGCCGCCGTCGCTAAGCCAAGCCAGGCTCTGAGAGCGAACTTCTTTTCTTTTTTGAAGCAAGCGAAAAGAACGAAGAACGCGAGGAGTCCGTCGCTTTCGCTCTTCGTCTCTCCTTGGTCCACAGCTGGCCGTGGGCCGCGCGCTCAGCGGCGGCGGGCGTTCACAGCGGCCAGGCGCCGCAACGGTTCGAGTCTGTCCGCCGACGCCTCGAGGAGGCTGACCAGGGCCGGCAGCGCCTCGGACTCCTTGTTCCGCACCGACGCCAGGGCCTCGCCCAGCACCGCGTACGCCTCGAGCACCTTCTTCACGTACGTCGCTCCCTCCGGCGTCATCATCTCCGCCGCACTCTTCGCTGTTCCCGTGCACCACACCCACGCCACGTCATGCCACGTCACGCCACTTTTGTGCAGCAGAATAAGGGTGCCGTACGCGTGATGGGCCTGTGCTCCTGTGCCGCTGCGGCGGTCACGGTCGCGCTCGACGGGTTCGGCGCGATATTGACGCCGTAATCGCCGGCCCCGGTGATGTCTATCACGATATGTCGGCTCCCGTCGGGCCGGTACGGGCCATCCCTTGGCGCGGCATTGCCAAAGTACGATGCCTGGCCGACCGACGCCGGCGGCACATAGACCTCGGTCCAGTCCATCGTGTCCGTTTCCGGCGGGTTGAACGACGTGGAGCAGGCCGACGTGTCGACGTCGTAGTGGTACGAGTTGAGATGGCCGATGCGGTACCGCGGGTAGCAGCGCGCGAGGATGCGCTTGCGGGACTCCAGGATGGGGCCGTTCTGCTGCATGGTGCCGTTGATCATCACCGGTCCGGCGTAGACCGTCCACAGGTCCGTCAGGCCCGACACGTTAAGCCCCATGTTCGTCTTCCAGCTCCACATCGTCGAGCCCACCTTTTTGCAAGCGTGCGGTTAGGCCATGTGGTCAGGGATCGAAATTTCATGAATTGAGGGCGATGGGGATGGGGGTACGCCGGCGCGCTCCTGGGCGTCGATGGTGCCCTTGAGGAGAAGGTCGTCAAAGGCGGCCAGGGTGCCGAACTCGGTCACCAGCACGGCGGCCTTCATGGCGACGGCCTCGTAGGCTGCCGTCGTGTAGGCAAAGTCGAACGAGGGCGGGTAGATGGTGTTGTTCATGGGCAAGCCCAGGGCCTGGTCGATGGTGAACACGTGCGTGTAGACGTGCGGCGCATAGGCGATGTTGGGGTAGGTGGTAAACGGGACCGAGTCCTGCACGGAGAAGTCGAACGTGTTGCGGATCGCCATGGGCTCGAAGAAGATCGTGTGCCGCGTGTCGTTGAACCCGAGCGACGGGTACGCGCAGCCGGTTCCGGTGGGCTGCGAGGCCGGGCAGGTGGGCAAACCGTCGCGCACGCCCGTGATGGCCTGGATGACCCGCGCGTAGAAGGGGTACAGGATGGTGTTGGAGAAGTCAATGAAGTCCCAGTGGAAGCCCGGCTGCGGCTCGTTCATGATCTCATAGCCCACCACCGTGCTGTCATCCAAGAACCTACAATGCCGGCCACCGTGTGTGTGCGCGCGCATGAGTGTGTGGTCAGCAACACAACCTGGCGAGTGAGCGGAAGAGGTGGGCGGTGCCTCTTGGCCAGGAAGCCGATGGCACCGATGTAGTGGTCCTGGAGGCCGGGTCCGGGTGCGTCGCCCTGGGGCAGGCCGGGGATGACCAGGTTGTTCCAGAAGTTGTCAAAGGCCGACATGACGGCCAGGTTGAGCGTGTTAACGCCGTAGATGGCCAGCGCCGGGTAGCCGTCGGTCACCACGGCCCACTCGGGTGCGCCGTCGCCGCCGTCCTGGGCCTGGAGGTAGGGCAGGATCTCGAGCTGCTTGTCTCCGATGATGTAGCGCGAGTACTGGTCCTGGTGCATGTCCAGTAGGACGTAGATGCCCTGCTCCTTAGCCCACCCCACCGCCTGGAATGCACAGTGTAAGGGTGAGCCAGGCGAGGGATGGCGAGGGCTGCGGTCAACGCACCTGGGCAATACGGTCGAGGTACTGCTGGCTGTAGTTGCCGGGCTGAGGCTCGAGCAGATTCCAGTTGAGGGTGAGGCGCACCAGATTGAAGCCCAGCTCCTATTGCAGCCCACCAGGAGAGGAAGATCAGTGCTGAGCCGCGCTTGTTCTCCGTGGGGAAGGGGAAGGAGCATGGGGCTCACCCTCATCTGGGCGAAGTCATTCTGGGAGGTGAAGGCGGTGGAGGGTCCGTAGGTGCCTTTGCCTGCATCCACCTGGCATACGGGCGGCGCCGAGTAGGTCACCTTGTTCTCTGGGCACTTGCCCTCGTACAAGGCCGGGTCTGTGTCATGGTGTTGGTTAGTTTATCTTGTGTTATAAGTGTGTGTTGCATTGAGCGTGCCAATGGGTCGTCGAAACTCGTCGAGCTCACGCTGCCCAAAGTCCACGTTCACGCCTCGCAGAATGGCCTGCACCCACGCAGCCCAGCCACCAACACAGCCCAGGGCTTAGGTTTCATGAGGCCCAGGGCTTCAGATTCAGGGCCGGTGAGATGTGAGCGCACCGCTTGGCCCTGGCGACCGCCCACCTTGGACAGCCGGTAGACGTCTGGGTAGTGGTACACGTTGAGCCACGGCAGGTCCTCGGCGGCGGTGGTCGAATCAAGCACTGCTAGCACCAGAGCTGCAACCATAAATGCAAGGGCGAGCCGCCACGAGGAGCCTAGGGGCAGCATCTCCGTCGTCCTGCTGCGTGCAGCTTGGTGCGATGACCTTTTTGTTCGAAGTTTCGCCTCCCCCCTTCCCCTTTACCCGTGGTAAGGTGACCTTCCTTTAGGCATTTCCTTTTTTGTTTTACCACTCGAGCAACCACAGACCAGGACGAGGCTCGAGCAACCACAGACCCAGGACGAGGGGGTAACCACCCTGTGGGTATGTGGTTTTGGGTGGGGGGGGTTGTTTTTGAGTTGTGGGAACCGCTCAGCTCCTCGGAATAGAGGAACGAGCAGGCCACCGCTTTCAGCGGTGTGGACAATTGAACCGTTCGCTAGATATGCTACTTGGTGATGATGATACCTTCCTGCATGCGCTCGTCGCCCTCATGTACGCGTCGCTGGCAACTGCGATTGTGGGTTTTAAATTAACGCCACAATAAATGATTTGTATTTTATTTGTTTTTTTCTCTTCTGCATTTCTTCTTGACGGACTTGGCGCCGGAAGGACCTTCCAGACAAGCAATCAGAGGAGTAATCAGCAATGCGTCCGCTTACAGAGGAAGAGACGCGAGTCTTCTTCGAGAAGCTGGCAAAGTAGTACGTTTTGCGTGCCTCAAACGAAGCCTTTGCCAGATGTTTCCAGAATTTCTAGAAATTAATCGTTAATCGCATTAATCGCAGTATTGGGCGGAACATCAAATATTTGATCGACCGGAAGGATGAAAACTATGTGTTCCGACTTCACAAGGACCGCGTGTACTACGTCAGGTATCTTTTTGGCATTCTAACGTTAACAACTTCACAATTCTGCGATTAATCTTGCGCTCATCATAATTGCGCTACTCGCAGCGAAACGCTGATGAGGAAGGCCACCAACGTGGGGCGAACGGAGCTCATGTCGCTGGGCACCTGCTTCGGCAAGTTCACCAAGTCGCGCAAGTTCAAGCTGCACGTCACCTGCCTCGACCACATCGCGCAGTACGCCAAGGTACCACCGCCCTGCGCTTGCCAAGCACGCTAGGCGGTCCTGGCCGCGTGCACTCCACTCACACACGTCCCGCTCGCTCTTGCCGCGCCGTGCAGTACAAGGTGTGGGTGAAGCCCGCGGCGGAGATGTCCTTCTTGTACGGTCATAACATCACCAAGGCCGGTCTGGGTCGAATCACCGAGGACACGCCACAGTACCAGGGAGTGGTGGTCTACAGCATGGCCGACGTTCCTCTCGGTATGGCGGCCTCGCTCGTCTTGTGAACCGTTGGCGGCTTCGCCTTTATCTCGATTGCTTAGAACTCTAACACGTGGCTTTCCTCTCGCGTGAACCCTACTACTTCAGGCTTTGGCGTGACGGCCAAGTCCACACAGGAGTGCAGGAAGCTCGACACTGGAACGATCGTGTGCTTCCACCAGGCCGACGTGGGCGAGTACCTGAGAGAGGAGGGCCACCTCACCTAATTGCGCCATCGCCTTCGTCTCTACTGCACCCCTCTATCTCTCCTGTATGCAGCGCTGGCAGGGTCAACTTGTGCTCAACAACAAACCCAGCTTGCACCACCTTCTCTTAGGGCCCCTTGTTGTGGTTGATGGTCCAGTCGACACATAATGGGCCGTTATGAGGAGTTCGGCAGAAGGCGGAGAAAACAAAGGAAACAACCAACAAGATGGAGACAACACAACAAGGGGACCCTGCCGCGGCGGGGACTCCGACCAACAGGTGGGTGGTGAAGGTGGTGCTGATCGGGGACGCCTCGGTCGGCAAGTCGTCTCTGGCGATGCAGTTGTGCATGAAGAGATTTTACGAGGATCACGTGCCCACGATCGGGGGTGCCTTCTACCAGCGGGTACTCGTGGCCTCGTCCGACCCCCACTCTCCGCCCCGCGACGTGCGGCTCGACCTGTGGGACACCGCAGGTACCCCAACAAATACCAATCACTACAAACACATGATTAATATATATCAATTAAAAAAATGGGTGGTATCGGTCAGGTCAGGAGCGGTTCAGCAGCATGGCTTCGATCTTCTACCGCGACGCGCAGGCGGCGTTGGTGACGTTTGATGTGACCTCGCACTACAGCTTCGACCGAGCGCAGTGGTGGATCGACGAGCTCAAGCAGAAGGGACCCAAGGACGTGACCATGGTCTTGGTACCGTCCCGCACCCTCAGAAGAATGAAGTGAAGTTGAAGGTTTCTTACGAAGTGGAGGACCTTGGCAGGTGGGCAACAAGGTGGACATCGTCCATGGCCGAGTGGTGAGCGCGGATGAAGCTGAAGCCTACGTCGCTCAGCACCCTGAGCTGTTGTTCTACACGGAGACATCAGGTATTACCAACAATCTGCTGTGTGCGGTCGTGCTTGTTGGCTGGGTGTTTACGCTACACGATATGATGTGTGCCCACAGCCAAGACAGGGTTCGGGGTGACCGAGCTGTTCGAGCGGGTGGCGCGGGAGGTGGTAGAGCGCGGCACGGCCAAGGAGGAGCGACCCCAGCAGGGCCAGATCAAAGCGCCAGCAGCATCCTCCTCGCTTTACGGATCCCTGTGCTGCAGCACCTGATGAGGCCTCTGCAGAAGCCGAGGACCACGCCCCTCCCGCACTGTACATACATCACAGCCCCTGTAAAGATAAAACTTGTACTTCTCTTGTCCAAACTTTCCTCCGTTGTGGACCAAAAAGATGGAGGTGGAAGGGACGGCCACGGTGCCGCCGGAGGTGGCTGCTGTTGGCGGCAACTCGTTCCTGCTCGGTCAGCACGAAGACTACGTGACCCAGGTCGCGGTCATCCCCACCGTTAGCGGTACGGCTGCCGCTCAAGATGAATCTCATCTCATCTCATCTGATGTTAATGAAATTCGCCATTTTGTTCCTCCTTTCACTCTAATGCTCCGAGATTGTGCAGAAGAATGCAACAAAACCACAAATCGGCCAAAGATTGAGATTTAATTCCATTTTGCAGGTTCCGAACCCTGTGCTTTTGATGTGCTCTCGGCCGGCATCGACGGCATCCTTCGATGCCACTCCGTCGCTTTTCATGAAGGGTACACTGCCCCCACACTCCCCCACTGTGCTCTTTGTGGTGCTGAGCTCCGCACCACGCCCAACGTCCTCCTCGCTTCGCCACAGGAGCGCTACGACGACGCAGACGTGGGAGGTGCTGAAGGAGAACTTCCCGCTGCAGGCGATGGCAACCGCGTCCAACTTTGGCCACTCGCTGGTGGCTGTGGGCGGCATGGGCCACAAGATCCACCTCCTCATTCGAGGTGCTCCACGTCATCCATTACTGCTCTCCTTCATCGTTCCCTGCCTGACACACGCCCTCACTGGGTCCACGACCCATAGATCGCGCCAAGTGGGTGCCACTGCTCGTGTTGGCCACGCGCAAGCCGGTCTCGGCCCTGCTCATCCACTCCGACTCCGCGCAGAAGGTCACAATCGTTGCTGCCTTGCCTTTAAAGAGATTGCATTGCCGTCCGACCTCATCAACCCCTTATCGTGTGTCTCGTGTCGTGCGCTGTGCAGAAGCGGGAGAGCGGTCACGGGCTACACTGGGGCGTCGGCGTCTTTGCAGCTTCGCAGGACAAGGAGGTCCACCGATTTTCAGTGAGTACGTGTCCCCTTGGCTTGTTGGCCGGCAGCACGCGCACGGTCTGAACCTCTCGCGCCTGCGTCCAGTGCTGAGCAGAGATGAAAAGGAGGGCAGCGAGTGGGTTGTGACCGTCACGGGCTCGGTCTCGATAACCGTACAGTATCGCTGCTCATATCTGGATGATGTCACAGTCACTGTAGTGTTTGACTGCCCGTTATCTTCGTGATACTTAGGGGCACACGGACCACGTGCGATCCGTCACCCTGGCGCCAGTGACTGAGGGAGGCGAGCACTACCTCGGCTCGGCCTCTGATGACGGCCTGGTCAAGGTACGACCGATCGTAACAATCAACGCACCGCACCGCACCGTAGCTCAGCCTCAATCCTTGCGCAGGTATGGAAGATGTCGACCCTCACAGAGCAGCACGTGTGCGAAGGCCACCTGGACGACGTCCTCTCCGTCTCCATGGACTTCTACACCCCTCAGAAGGTGAGTGAGCCTCCCCGATCCCTGGCCACCAGGGCGATTGCCGTATTGATGACCGTGGTCCCACCGTCCAATGCCCACACACTTCGTTCATCAGCCGATCATCGTAAGCGGCGGCAAGGACCGAACGCTTCGCATTTGGGGCGAGGGAACGAGCCGAGCCGCCACGCCCGTTACCTGCTTGGCCACGCTTCGTCTACCCGCCGTCGCTCGCTGCATAGTGGTACCCTCCCGCTCGTGTCGCGCGTGTGCCGTCTCCTGTAGTCGCGCACGCCAAGCGCTTCTCACCGACCGCGCTGAATCGTTCCTTCTCTTTTAGACGACGAAGCCGCTGGAGGGTGAGACCTACGGCGATGTGATCGTGGGCTGCGGCGACGGTCAGGTGCGACAGTGGCGATACGTCAAAGAACGGCGGCAAGAAGAACGGCACCACACGGTCGCGATCGAGCCGCCCAAGGCTACCAAGCAGCGGAAGGGCGCCAAGAAGGGCAAGCGGCGACAGAGTGGCAACGCGATGGACGTGGAGGAGCCCGCCACCACGACCACGACCACGACCATCAGGGAGTGGGTAGAGGCCAAGTGGGTGCTGGTCAAGAGCGTGCACGTGCATCGCGAGTCTATCGCCTCCATCGCGCTGGTGGACGATCATCTCAAGCAGCAGCAAGACCACCACCACCAGCCGATGTCGCTCATCGTCATCACCGGAGCCAACGATGGAAGCGTCAAGCTCACCCCCCTCTGATCTTTCCGAAGCAATTAATTGTTTTCTTTGTTCATTTCCGATAGAGAACAAGAGAAAAGGCAAGAGGAAAAAGGCTGAAAAGGCTGAGGCCAACCGAAATTCGGGAGGTTAGTCTGTTGGCCAATGGCCGAGCCTGAACTCCACGTGCTGCCCCAGGGTCCTTGCCCGCCAGCCTCAGCCTTGGCACAAGGTGACGGAGAAAAAAAAAGGCTGGGGAGGCTGGCATCTTGGATGGGGCTACGGAGAGGCTGAGGGTGGCCACCCTCGGAAGGGCCTCATATAAACAACCCTTTGCCTTTGTCCTTGTTCCTCAGTTCAGCACAGACATAGAACACACGCACTCCTGTCCCCCAGCACCTCAGCATATGGACGCCACTCACACTTCAACCGAAATCGGAAGCGACGAGCCCACCTTTGATATCGACACACTCGACTTAGAGACCGAGCTAGCGGTCGAGCTTGCCAAGCTGATCGCAAACGACGACCCAGAGTTCTTCCACCTCCCCCAGGCCTACACGCCTCCCGCGACCTCGGCCGTTGACATCTATAACTACCGCCTGCCCACCGCCATCGCTCCCGCACCCTCCCCACCACAGCCCACGTTCTGGGACATCGTGCCCTCTTCTTCATCGCCCCTCTCGTCGCCGTCTCTCCCTCAGTCACCCATCCTCACGCTGCTGCCCACCGTGACTGTGACCGCGCCAACCCCGGCGGCAGCGGCGGCAGCAGCTCAGGAGGAGGAGGAGGTGTTGGTCTACTACTTCTCCCTCCTGCCGGAGAAGGCGAAGACCATCTGGGTCGTCTTCTTCCACCCACGCCTGCACTCCCTCGCCGACTTTAAGCTGCGCCTGACCAACACCGACACCGCCGCCGCCGCCAACTGCCGCGAGCTGGCCCTCGAAGCCAATACCGCCCTCTCATGGACTGCGACCGACCCCTTGGGTGGGCCGCTGCGTCAGTACAAGGTTGCCTTCGACTGCCCCAACACCACCTACGAACGCGCAGCGTTCCGTGCGAGGCTCGTCAACGAGGCGTCGGGCCTGGCGCTCGACCTGGGTCCGTTCTCGATCGTGAGCACCACCTCGCAGCGCACGGACGCGCTGGCTCGGCTCGAGCGGGGTATGACGCGCGGGTCGAGTGCCTATCGGAAGCTCATCGTCAACTTCAAGAACCATCCTTCCTCCAAACGCCACCACATCAACGGCAAGGGCGGCAAGCAGCGCAATCTGCGTGGTCTTCGCTTCCTCCACGACGAGCTAGACAAGGCTGTACAGCTCGCGAGGACGTAGCGCCTTGCGTGCAGGATTCACAAATGTAAATAGTAAGCTTTTGATTTTGATTTTAATTGTTTTGGCGCGAAGCGGGCTTGGCGAGATCGCAAGGCCAGCAGCACAAACCACTGCTAGAAGGAACAAGAGAGGAAGGGTGGGAAGGTGGAATGGCTGCTGTAGCGGCGACACATTTACATCATCATGTAGGCGAAACGATTAAATTCGGGTCCGCAAATCCACACATGGAGTACCTGCTGGAGGGGCTGGCTGCCGAAGCACAGAGGCAGGGACAGCAAACCCGCTACAAGGCATACCTCACAGTACGTACTGTGTGTACCCATCATCAAGAGGCCCAGCTCGAAGCCGTGAGTTCAATTCTTAAGCCCCCCCCCCTACTCGCAGGCCTTGCGATCGATGCAGAAGTATCCGCTCCCCCTTAAGAGTGGACAAGAAGCCATGATGCTCGAGGTACCCACCTCTTGCGATGGTGTGCTGGCTACTCGATAGAGGATCGAGCTGACTCCTTGGGTGTGTGCGTGTGCAGGGAGTAGGACCGAACATAGCGTTCAAGCTGGATCAGCTGCTGCCTCGTCTGCACAAGGAGATCGAGAAGAACAAGCGCACCACCGCCACCGCCAAGACGACCTCTCGCGCTGCGGGACACAGTACTGACTCGCACGCCGATGTGGGGTGTGTGTGCCGTTTCTAGTACTCACACAACGTCTACACCGGGGTGCCGCGTGTGCAGAGCGTACTCGAGAGGATGATGACGGTGCACCAGCCGGGCCGGACGAAAACGCGAGCGAGAGCGCTCACAACGCCGGCCAGCGATCGGCGGCCATCGCATCGAGACCCGATGAGCCGCCCAGCAAGCGGCCGCGCAGCAGGGCCTACACGCCTCGCCTTCGCTCCAGTTGCGGCTCCCTCCCTCTCCCTCACTCTCTCCCTCCCTCCCCCTCTTCTCCAGTGCGTGCCCTATGTGGTGCTGATGTCTACCTCCTCGTTCTCGCCGCAGTTCCGTACGCTGTGGTGATGGCGCTGAGCCGAGGCCCGGCCGGGGAACCGATGAGCAGAGCCACGCTCCTGACAACTGCCGCATCATTCTGCGACTCACCCGCGGTGGTGCGTACATCTCTTTGTTGTGGTGTGTGTGCTGTGTGTGTTCGCTGTGTGCTGTATATGTGTGGCGCTCACGCACCTCACATCCCACGCCGACGACCACCAGGCGGGCGACAAGGAGGACGGCGCGTGGAAGACCGCCATCTCCACGCTGGTCAAGAAGGGATTCGTGCAGCGCCACCCGCTGCGCTCGACCCCGCACTACTCGCTCACCACCGAGGGCGAGGAGCTGGCCGAGCGCCTCTCTCGAACCACCACCGCCACTACCACCACTGGCACGGAGGACTCGGCACCCGCTCCGCGCAGCGTGGTTACGGCGGCGCCGGCGGTCTCATCGCTTGCCCCGGCCAAGGCGTCCACCAGCGCTGGACACCTCCCCAGACACGACAGCAACGAGGACAGCTGCGACCTCGACGACGATGACGACACCGGCTACCGACGTTTGGCCGTAAAGAACAACAAGAAGCAGGCAGCACCCTCGGGGAAGGAGCGACGACGCCGGGCGCCGAGCGAAGACGAGGAAAATAAGGAGAATAGAGAGAACGGCGCCGGCGGAGAGACGCAAGGCGGCTGGGAGAGCAGCGGCAAGCAGGCGGCGTCGTCGCCGTCGCTGTCGTCGTCGATCGCCACCAAGCCGCGCGTTACGATCGACCTCTGCGCCTCGCCCTCGCCCTCCGCTTCGCCCGCGTACCAGCACCACCACGACGACTACCACTTTGAC
>CACVKS010001147.1:0-15163 GCA_902749335.1 Acanthamoeba triangularis
ACACGCACACGCGAGAGCACGACAGGCAAAGCTCCTCCCCCAAGGGTGGCCTCAAGGGCGAGGGTACCGGGCGAGTTGATCTCCCGCAGGAATTGCGGCTGGAGCACGTACTGCACGAACGCCTCTCCCGTCTCGCGGCACAGACGCATCACCACGCTCGTCATGCCCTGTACCATCGCAGCAAGAGAGGCGGTGGTGGGTATTTATTTATTTATTTATTTAATTAATTAATTTAATATCACATTTCGGCCGAAAAAATGCGTGTGGGCGCCTACCTTGGCCATGATGTTGAGCACCTCGTGCGGCTTCGACTGCTCGGAGACGCCGATCATGGGCACCAGCAAGTCGATCTAATAAATAATAAATAATAAATAATAAATAATAAATAATAAATAATAAATAATAAATTATCAATTATCAATTATCAATTATCAATAGTGGGGGGTAAAGAAGGCCAGGGTACCAGCTTGGGAATGTAGACGAAGGTGAGCCACTCGAGAGCAGGCCACGTCGTTCCCTGACGAAAGCGGATAGGGGGGGTACCACATGTGTTGAGAGGGGATCGAAACTGAGGCCTCCAGACTGGTGGGCGGGTGGGTGGCCCGTACCTGTTCGAGATTGGTGGCGCAGTGCTCCTGGAGGTACTCGGCCAGCTTGCGGGTCAGATAGCGCCGCTGGTGGGCCGACAGAATGCACAGCGAGTCGCTGCGGAACGCACAACAAACGCGTCGTATGTGAGATAGGTGCGTGTGCGGTGGTGTGTGTGTGCGCGCGCGTGTGTGCGTGTGCGGTGGTGCGTACTTGAGCGTGTTGCTGCGATGGCGAGTGGCGGTCTTGGCCTCGGCATCAGAGGCCGCGAGAGCGCTGGCGGCGAGCTCGTCGTCGGAGGGCAGCGACTCGCCAAAGGGCGAGGACATCAGCACCGACTCGACGTAGCGCGGAATGACAAGCGCGAACGACGACAAATACACCTCCAGGTGGGCCAAGCGGTGTTCGTTCACCTCCGTTATCTGCCAGATCAAGATCAGGACGACGTCATCAGTGTGGTGTGTGTGGTGTGGTGGAGAGTGGCCGCACCTCTGAGAAGTTCTGGATCTGCGCCAGGAGCGTTGTGAGAAGGCGGGACGACATGTAGTCCAGCGTGTCCGCCCAATCCACCAGCATCGGCAAAAAGATGTCCTACCATTGTCGTCGTGGGCTTAGTAAAGGCGAAAGCGAAAGCGAAAACGAAAGCGAAAGCGAAAGCGCAAGAAAGAATGAAATGCGATCAAATGCTACCTGGGTCATCTGCACGACTGACGGATCGGGATCTCTGAGCAGGCGGAACAGCAGCTCTTGGATTTGTTGGTATTTGTTGGCCTCGTTCTCATCGAGGCAGCTGATGAGGATGCCCAGATTGCGCGCCACCGCCAGGCGCACGAGGGGCGACTTATCGTCCAGCAGTTGAATCAAGATCGACAGTATGAGGGACGCCCGCAGCTCCTATCGTGTGTGTGTGTGTGTGGTGAGTAGATGATGATCGTTTCAGAGCTAGGCTCAGATGCG
Source organism: Acanthamoeba triangularis (assembly GCA_902749335.1). Classification (NCBI taxonomy): domain Eukaryota; phylum Discosea; order Longamoebia; family Acanthamoebidae; genus Acanthamoeba; species Acanthamoeba triangularis. The sequence continues at coordinate 1,546 of CACVKS010001147.1, forward strand.
CGTACGGTTTGCACGAACGGAGCGAGGGCACCGCAGGACTCGGCGACCAGGACCCGCCGCTCCTTGTGCTTGGAGGAAATCTGTTCCCAGCACTGGGGCAGCAGTTCGGAGCCCGTTCGGTCCGGCCCGATGATCTGCGCCAGCGCAACACAGCCGGCCATAATAATCTGTCGCACACGGCACACACGGCACACGTTGTGAGTATTTGATGAACGGCGCTGCTGTCGCGACGGACTGGGAAGTAGGTAGGTCGTTACCCGTCGCTGGTTCTCGTCGGGTATTTTGATGAGGTTGAAGAGCATTTGTGTGAGGTGGTCTCGCGTCTTGGTGTCCGGGTGCTGGCGGATGGCCACCAGGATCACCGGTATGAGCTCCTGGATGTTGGTTGGCCAAGCACATCGAATGAGTGAGTCAGACGGCAACACGACACACGCAACACACGACGCGACGCGACGCGACGCGACACGCATGCGCACCGCACACACGACGTACCTCACGCGTGTTGAGGAGCACACCGGGAACGATGTGCGGGAGGCATTCAGCTACTATTTTAACCGCGCCTTGGTTGTCCCGCTCCACCGTCACAATGCGCTCCACCTATAGAGGCGCGCGGAATGGGCAAATATTTCATCAGAGACCATGCCACAAGGCTGGAACCAGGCCAGACGGGATACGACAATGTGCGAACCTCTTTTTGTATGCGCGTCGCGTCGGCAATGGAGGTCTTTCGCAGATTCCGAAGCAGTCGTTGACTGCGCCGTCGCTTTGGGTGGAAAGAAAAGAACGAATGAGAACAAGAAAGCGAAAGCGAAAAAAAAAAGTGTGAAGGAAGGCGTGAAACTACGCACTCGCATGTTTTCCTTGTTCTTGGCGTCCTGCTCTTGTGAGTCCTCCGATTCGATGGCTGGCATTGGCGTTGCCTCCGCCAGCTCGCTGCCACCGGCGCTGTCGCCCGCGGCTGCTGCTTCGTTGCTGTCGGCCTTGGCCTCCTCCTCTTCGCCGCCCTCCTTGGTCACCAGTTCCGGTAGAGGCGACGCCGGGCGCGCAGAGGGCTGGCTCTGCCTGAGGGCCGGTACCGGCGTGAGGCTGCCGTCCCGCTTCTTGTCGCCGGCGCGCACGCGCATGTAGTCGAGCTCGTTCTCGACGTGCTGCTTCTCCTCGACCAGCTTGGCGATGCGCGCCTCCAGGGCGTCGAGTCGCTCCTGATACCTGGCATTGCTGGCCTTGGCCTCCATCAACTCGGCCTGTTGTGAATGCTGTCAGCAGCCAGAAAAACACGTCGCACACGACACACACGACACACACGACACACACGACACACACGACACACACGACACACACCTGTACAGCACTCAGCTGTTGGAAGGCCGGGTTGTGGTGGTAGTGGCGCTGGAGCGCGGTGAGCGACTGCGGGGCCTGTTGTGTGTGTTCTACCGGGAGCGGGTCCAGCTCGTCCTCGGCCTCCTCGACAAAGGTGATGGCCGTCAGCTTGTAGCCACGCTCGACCAGGTACCGCTTGACCATGTGGCTGATCTCGCGGCGCTCCCTCTCGCTCGGCGGACTGTTGTCCACAACAGGTACGGGTACGGTTCGCTTCGCCGCCGTCTCTGCCGGCGCACCGCTGGACCGGCCGGTCACCACTTGGCCGCCCGTGACCCCAGCGGCCGGTGGCTGATGAGTGCGAAGCTGCGTGAGTTCGGCCTTGAGCGACTGGTTGTCGTCTCTGGACAGGCGGAGCTCGTACTCGAGGCGCACGATCTTGTCCTGCAACAGTACGTCAAGTAGAGCGTGCGGCGTGTAAGTGAACGCGTGTGGGCGCGTGAAGCTATGGATTTTGTAGTGCGCACCTCCTTCTCCTTCACGACGCTTGAGAGCTCGTTCGACGTGCGACCTGGCGAGCCAGGCGAGCTCTGCCACAACATGTTATTGTGCATTGTTAAAAAAAAAAAGTCGAATGAAGAATGAATGTATGTGATAAATCTTAATGGGTACCGTGGTGTCGTGGCCTTCTTCGCTGGCCTCGAAACGTTGCCTGAGGAAATCTAATTCTTGGCCGTTTGGGCACTCTTGATAGAATTTGCGGGCTGTCTGCAGCAGGTTCTTCTCCACGAGGTAGCGGCCCACGGTCTCCTCGCTCATGGTGGGCGCATCAGTGATGACTCCTTTTGCGACGCTTCCTGCATCTCCCTCCCTTCCTGCTACACTTTCCCCACCAGCAGTCAACCGTGTTGCCGAATCGCCCTCATCCTCGAAAGAGAGCACTTCATAATCGTCGTCGAAGGGATTCAAGTGCTCCATCTTTCCTCGCAGGGCATCAGTTCAAGGGAGCCGTGTGCACTCTCTGTGCATCGATTCACCACGCACTCTCTATTTTAGCTTTATTTTATCTCTTTAGTTTTCTTTGTGATTTATTAATTCATTTAAAATAAATATTAAATTCCCTCAGTCTGAGACGTCCTCTTCTTCCGCAGTGCTGACGGTCATAGGCAAGGCCGTTTGTTTGCGGGAGCGCTCGTCGGTAAGCGCGCACAGCTGCGCCAGGTCGCTGGGCGGACAGTACCAGTACGGAATGTCTGCAGGCTGCTTGGCCAACCACGAGAAGGCGGCCACCACGCGCTTTTCCATCTCCGCTGTGGTTGGGGTGCGTGTGAGGTTAGGAAAATCTTGGCCTCGTAGAGCCGCGACGGTACCTCCAATCGGGTCTCCATTCTTGGGCATGGCGAAGGCCGTAACGAGAATGATCACCGGCCCCGCATAGTAGGGACACGAATGGGCTGGCTCCACAAACGTTGGGATCTGTGAACGATAGCACTGGTCTCAGCAACCAAGCTGCTGGAGTCTGCAGGAGAGAAGAAGGCCAAACCTTGAGGCGCTCACGGATGGCGGCCTGATCAATCTCTGGTTGACTTGGGGTTAATAAGGTTCAGGTTGAGGCACAGCCCTTGACGGTACTGGCCCTTGCCCTCTCCCAGCAGGCCGTGCAGCTCCCTGAATACCTGTTGTGCCACTATTCAGCTCCTAATTTCTCATATCCAGAATATGTATCCTATGAGCGCACTGATGTGTTCATCGCACCAGTTCTTGGTAGTCGGGGTCGTCCATCTGCTCGCAGTCAATAGCGTACACTAACATAAGCCGCGTGCCCAGATATTGGTGCTGCTTGAGTTGCAGACCCCGGAATATTCAGTTCCTGGTGCACCGCAAGGTAGGGGTGAGAGAGCTCATAACAACCACGTATCACTATGATTGCCGGGACGAACCTGGGCCGTCGTACGACGCAGAAGTTGGCAATGGAGCGACGAACTGGGATACGAAGCACCCGACATTCTCCTAAACACATGAGGGTGAGACCGCAAGCACCAGCCGGGGCGCACGTGCGGTCGTGCTAGGTGCGCGACCTGATGGGCTTTGCACATCAATAGGCTTGACTTGTGGGTCGTTCTCTCCATCCCAACCGAGCACGTCTGTTGACATTCGCATTACGCACACGACACACACGACACACGACACACACGAAAACGACTCAGTTGACTTCGCAATGAATACCGATACAACACAAAGGAGTGCGATCGATACTGGCAAGGGCGGCTGCTTTGATGACGTCAGTGATGGCCGACAGCCGCGCGAAAGAAGTGTGCCCCGGGATGATGAAAGCAATCTGGCTGGGCGCCTGCCACGTCGCGACCACTTGGTGCATCCTGTCAAGGTGTACGGGATGGCACGCGGTCATGTATCGTCAGTCCAGTGTCAGGCGCGATGGTTCCGCGTCACCACTTTCGCACCTCTGGTATGCCCCGCATCCAGCCGCCCCTGCCGTCACTGCCCTGGCAGTCCTGGACCCACGCCAGCAATCTGGCACGCACGTCCTTACGACCGCAGCTCTGGCCGGAGGAAGCGTTGCCCTTGTGGAACGCCTCAAACAGGCAGCTGCAGCCACTCATTCGGACTTGGCTCCGGCACCTCCTGCGGGGCAGCAGGTATCGGCGCACATGTAAGGCGAGTGGCCAGGCAGGAGCGCTCGGTTGCAAGCGAGTTGTGTGTCGTGGTCGTGTGTCGTGAAGTACGTAGTAGGGGTGCGGCCCGGCGTCCTCGCCCCAGTAGTCGGAACCAAAGCGTCGTAGGAAGAGAGTGGCCCACACGGCGTCGCCTTCGACCTCCTTCGCCATCTTCTTGCTTGTGCACGCCAGCTGGACATTACTCCCACTGGTGAAACTCGTGATGGGGGCTTTGCTAGGCAGAAGGCGCAATGTACGTTGGCGAGGTCGCCCGGTTGCAGATGGACCATCACACACGCCCTTAAGTTCTCGTCCGCCTGCTCTGCCCACTACGAAGCTCCTGCCGCCTGCGCCATGGCTTTCTAGTTTGTTCCAACAAGATAGACGCCGCCCAGTTTAATAATTAATTTGATAAAATTTGTCTTTCTTGTAATTATAGTCCAAAATGCGATGGGTCCGCAGGACGGAACGGTGCTGGGGTGCCGAGCGACAGACCGGCGTTAGCTCCGGAGACAGTTGCATCATGATACCTGTGCTATGTAACTCTCATGAGAGCGGTGGCAGTGAGCGAGGCGTTGCTTGGCAGCTCTTCCTCCCACCAATGGCGGCCTCCCGAATTAGTCTTGGTGCCGTCATGTTGCAACGAAGGTGATACAAAACCATCCCCATCTCACGCCAACAGATAACGCCAACCACCCCAACACCAACTAGCGCAACGTCCTTCTCCTTCGCTGACCTTCACGCACAAGTTTTTTTCTCTATCCTCCAAACCTCTATCAACCTCGAACACAACCACCAACAACTAAAACTGTCATACCCAACCAGCCCAGACATCGAATGGCGCTGGAGGCGACCAAGAGGAACAAGAGCCAGTTCAACCTCTCGACCTCCCTGCACAAGTCCTCCTCGTTTGACTTGGCGGCCAACACCTTCGGCAACTTTGAAGAAGACGACGAGGACGGCTGCTGGCTGCCCGAGTTGGCAGAACCGGAGGAGGTCCAGGTGTGCAAGAGCAGCCAGGAGGTCATCCTGCCCAGGGGCGCCCAGGTGGAGGAGCGAGGTCAGAAGGAGCGCAGCCGGTCGTTTGACATCCAGGACCTACTGAGCTCGCCCAGACCCAAGCTTGCCAAGGGAGCGCAGCCGCCCAGCAGGCTTTCCATCACCTTCGGCCCCGGCGAACTGAGCAAGGCGCTGCAGGCGCTGATGAGCATCCGAGACAAACCCGACCGAGACGTCGACAGCAGCGAGGGAGAAGATTGTGTGAAGAAGGAGAAGAGGAAGACGAAGAAGGCGCCGCGGGACCGGTCACAACCCAGGCGAAGCTTCCTGTCCCTGCTTCGGCGTAGGGCAGCAAGCGACAAGAGCACCCACTAGGATCTGGATTAAAACTGGTGCTATTTCTGGGTTGGCTCGTTCGGTACCAGTTGAGATAAATAGTGTGGGAAAATAAAAGGAAATTATCTAAGGAAAATATGAGAGCAGGACGATGCAGGATGCCTGCGGGCCTGGTGCGCTGGCGGGCGTCGAGCACTCCCGACCCCGCCTCCTGTAATCTGCTGGGCACAATGCGGACGTCAACACGAACCGGTTCGCTGCCGATTACACGGATTTCAGCCACCAGCGAGCGCATGATTACTGCCCCGCGAACATGTTTTTCAGTCCGCAGCACGAGATGTGCGCCACCACTTCGCGCAACCACTTGGCTAACCGTGTCGCCCAAGGGTCCCAGCCTGGGGCTCCAACCGCAAAGAGGCCTCATCGAGAAGTTCATCGGTGCTGGTGCAGGTACCTGGGTGTAGTCAGTATCGGGGCTACGCTGTCTGTGCACTCACAAAGACCACGTCCATGACGCGCCCCCCCCCCCTTTGACCACACCAGGACACCCAGTGCTTACCTTCGCTGGCGTCGTGGTAGCTGTGCCCATCGTGTTCTGGGGTACTACTCCCCCCATTTCCTCACCATTGCTACACGCACACACAACACAACTCTCATTCATGGTAGCTATGAAAATGGTCAGCCTGGCCGTGTGGCAGAACAAGGTGATCTACATGTCGTGGTTTGGTGGAAGGTACGCGATAGTATCGTCGATAGGCTGTGCCATGTTGAAGCGATCCTGACCCGCAGTTGCGTGCGTGGCGCCTTTTGGCCCAGCGAGTACACCGCCACGCCGAGTGATCTGGGAATGAACTACGAGGACTTGTTCATCACGACCGCCGACGGCGTGAAGGTACAGCACACGGCCTCTTTCCTTTTACTTGCTCCACTTGCTCGTAGTCCTGTCACCTGTCTCAAGCGCTTGATCGTTTTGTGTGTGGTGACGCGCAGATCAACTGCTGGCTGGTGAAGCAGAAAGAAGACTACCAGGCCAAGCCCACCCTCATCTACTTCTCGGGCAACGCGGGAAGTGCGTAAACCGCGTTTTGTTTCTGATGACAGTGACGATAATGGCGGTGATGATGACATCACCGTCCTCATCGTCACACGAACTCACCTTTTGAGAGGTTGGGTGGTCAACCAACAGATATCAGCCACCGACTGGAGAAAGTGCGGAAGACATTCTACCACGGCGTTGGCTGTAACGTGTTGTTGGTCTCTTACAGGGTACAATGCGTGTCTGTTCACTTTCCCCATCGGTCCTCAGCCCCTCACCTGACGGCGTCCGTGGGTGCAGGGCTACGGACGAAGCGACGGTTCACCGAGCGAGAGGGGCCTACGAGCAGACGCAGAGGTATGGCGATTAATTGCCAATTCGCCCATTTCATGTTCAATGTTCGATTGGTTTGTTGAACCATTCGAATCCAACAACAGGCGGCGTTCGATTACTTGATCTCGCGGCGCGATATCGACAAGACCAGCATCTTTGCCTACGGCCACTCGCTTGGCTGCGGGGTCGCTATTCATCTCACGCGGGCAACCAACGCGCACGCTCGCGAGGGAACCGACGGCAGGCGACCGCAGCTCCCCGTCGTTCGCGGCCTCATTCTCGACAACGGATTCACGTCGGTCAGTGATATGGTACTGGCCTGAGCTCCAAGCGCTTGTTTGTCGGTTCCTAGCGCATAAGCTGACGGGAAGCGCTTCGTGTTTCCGTCGTCGTAGGTGAGCCACATTTACCCGTCGTGGACGCCCTACGTGATCTTCAAGTCGCTGCTGCTTCGCAACTTTTGGGAGAACGAGAAGGAGATCGCGGACATCCCGCAGCCGCTGCTTGTCCTCACGGCGCCCAAGGACACGCAGGTGCCCTCGTGGATGAGCAAGAAGGTCTTCGACTCTGCGACAGCCAGCGTACACAAGGTGCGGCACAACCACACACACACACACACACACACACAATCACACATGAGACACAAGCCAACTCCGCAATGGTGCACCAGGAGATGCACAGTTTCGAGTGGGGCACGCACGACGACAACTGGAAGCAGCCCCAATACGCCGCCACCATCAAGCGCTTCATGGAGCTGGCCAGCGCCTCCGACTTCAACGACCATCAATGATAATAGCATGATCGGGGCGGGAGCCGGCCTAGGGCCTGCTTGCCTGCCAGGTCCCAGGTCCGCAACCCCGCAGCTCTCTCTGTTATCCTTGTCTCGGTCCTTGTACAAACGCCGTTTCGTTACCTTCGCTTGTTGCACCAATCAGTGCCAAGAATTTAGAGCTTTCGCGTCATTGGATAATTCCGCAGATTAATTTTGAACGGTGATCTATGATAGGTTGTTGCAAACCAGAGACTGTTTTGGCTGACTTTTCCGCATCCTCCACGGTTCATTGGGTCAGTTCGTCGTCTTTGGGCCATCCGTCCTGGTGAATCTAGCTTGAAAGCCGTACGGAATCGAGTCTGGGCCAGCGCCGAATCCCCTTCGCATCGCCGTGGCGGCGAGCCGGCGCCCGTCCCCGCCGGTCGGACCCCGGTCGGCTCCGTCAAAAACGTGCGCATCTGCCCAACTTCTCCCCACGGACACCACACGACACTTCTCTAGGCCCACCTCACCGCCACACACGGCCACACCTCCAACAAAGTCGCGAGCCTCCTCGGCACCTTTTCTCTACACCAGAACTCACACACTCATACACTCCAGAACCACAAGGAAGGTGACCACGCCCGTCGCCACTCCATCAACTACCGCACACGCGCACGCGCACCGCCTCACGCACACAACCGCAACACACCGCATACCACACATACCAATGAACGTCAACCCGAACGTGGTATCGTCGGCCATGCCGCTCAGCCTGGCCGCCGAGACCGAGACCGCTGCCGAGACCGACGCGCTTGCCGCGCTCAAGCCGGTGATGGCCGAGAGCCCGCGCGGCGAGGTACCCATCATCGTCACCTCCCACGCCCCCGACCGCGAGCAGTCCTACCCGAGCCTCGGCGGCGGCGCCGAGCCGCTGCCCATGCCCCTCGAGCAGGTCTACTTCCACCCCACAACCATCACCCCCATGCCCGCCACCACCGCCATCACCGCCGCTTTGCCCATCATCACCACCACCGCGCCACTGCCCGACGCCTTCGTCGTGAGTAACACCGGAGGCGTCTACTACCCTCCGGGACCGGCGACCATCGTCACCACCGCTCCTGCTGACCTTTTCCCACAGCCCGCCACGCACTACGACGCGTCGATGGGACTCCCCTATCAGCAGCCGCTGCAGCGGCAGGTGGTTCACAACGTCGGGTACCAGCCGGCAGGCGAGTCGACGGCCAGGGAGGGTCCGCTGACCGACTCGATGTCCAAGTTCGTGGCGCGGGACATCGCCGAGGCGTGCCTTACCGTGCGCCCGCCGATCGAAGAAGAGACCAGCAACGAAAAGTGCGCCGCCTTGATCCTCTCTCTCTCTTCTTCGTTCTTGTCTTCGTTCTCTTTCGCTCTTTCGTTTCGTTTTTCATTTATTTTTTCGTCGAAATTGCTGGCCCGAGACACCTCGGGAGGCACCACACGACGAGCTGCCCCACAAAACACGCGGGTCGCTCGCGCTCCTTAATTCGCAACCACACGAGACACGCACACCCCGCCAAAAAGAAGCCGCCCTTAGTGTTGTGCCACAAGGTCGCACTCAAGCTTTTGATTCAAGAACACACCCCAGGCAAAAGATAAAAGTGAAACAAGATGCTGGGTGTGGTGCCGACTGACGCTGGTGTGCCAACAAGCAGGGACGACAATACACAGGGCGCGACCGCACTCACACCGTCCGCGACCAACGGCGGCAGCGCAGACTTCAAGAAGGAGGGCCACAGAAGCGGTGGACTCCACATCCCGAGCTTCCTGCGCGGTCGCCGATCCCGCCGCAACAGGTCCGCATCCCTCTCAGAGAAAAACAAGACATGGGAAGCGGGCTCACGCTTCGCGGTGGTGGTGAGCAGTGTGTCTGAGAGGACCGAGAGCTCGGACGTGATGTCGTCGGGCAGCAACTCCGGCGATGACCTCTCCGACGTCGAGTTCGACGAGGAGCTGGACAAGAAGCTCAAGGAGGAGGTCGAAAAGGACCTCCCGCTCTCCATCACCGACCTCAGCAAGGCCGAGCGCACCAATGGTACGTTGTGTCCACACCTCAAGCACCACCAATGTTGTGTGATCCCGCGGCGTAGCCTCACGCGCTCGGGTACACACACACTAGTGCGCAAGGTGTGCCTGCTCTACAACCCCATGTCGGGCAACAAGAGGGGCAGGCGCGTGGCCAGGAAGGCCAGCAGGCTCATCGAGCGCGAGGGCGTGGCCGTCGAGATGGTCCGCCTTAGCGAGAGAGGGTACTCCCACCACATTACCACCCACGCTCACGTGCGGAATGTGCATGACTGACATTCCACATACCTCAAGGCATGCCGAGCAGTTGTGCGAGACCATGGACTTTAGCGGGTTCGACGTGGTCGTCGGCGTGGGCGGCGATGGAACCTTCCACGAGTGCATCAACGGCATGATGAAGCGATCGGCGGCGAAGGGCAAGCAGCCCGCGCCGCTGGCCCTGATCGCCGCCGGCACCGGCAACTCGTTCATGCACGAGCTCCGCTGTTTCAAGCTCAAGTCGGCCGTCTACCACATCCTCCGGGGCGTCAACTACCCGATCGACATCTGCCGCCTCACCTTCGGCGACGGCTCGATGTGCTACTCCTTCAACTCGATCCACTGGGGCATCGCCTCCCAAGCAGGGGCATGAAGATGGCGCCCGAGGCCAAGATCGACGATGGGCTGGTACGCTAAGCTTCTCGAACAGCTCCCCTTGTCTTCTAATCTTCGTGATTGCACCGACCCGACTCACCACTCACTTCCCCATCAACAGATTGATCTGCTGCTCATCAAGGCGACGTCGACGCTCAACCTGCTTGACATCTTCAGAAGGACCTACGACGGCTCGCACACGGACCTGCCCTATGTCATCTACCAGAAGGTGAAGAAGTTCTCCATCACGCCCTACAAGGAGAGCGAGACCGGCGAGCTCGAGGAGGTCGAGGAGATCATCGATGTCGATGGTGAGCTCAAGGGCTGCACGCCGTTCACCTGCGAAGTGCTGCCTCAGGTGCGCCACAGCTACACCAACAGCGTCCTCTTCTTTTCATCACAATCGCACTCACCTGCTTCTCCTCTTTGTGCAGACGTTGCGGATTGTTCTCTAAACGAACAGGAGCCTGAGCTGGTGGGCGGGAGAGGAGATCTTCTTCGCCTTCCCCTACTTCTTGACCTCTTCTTGTAGATAGATATCAATTGGCACCAACCCATACATTTTCCCCCCTCTTTTAACAACAGCTCACCACAATATCAGGGGCACCAAGATAACCCAGGATCATGGCCCAGTAGGCCCTTGTTGGTTGGGACATTTCGGGCATTCCACGAATTCATCTGAATATTTGGGGAATTGAGTGATTTTTAATGGGGAATTGATCAAATATTTTTGGTTGCACTGCGGCGGAATGGCGCAGTTCAGTGCTTGTGGTTCGCTTCGGTGGTTGTCGCGGGTTGAGACAAAGGAGAAGAAGAGAAAGAGAAAGAGAGCTCGTGCCCAAAGGCCGAACGCGCACACACACGTAGACAACCCAAGACAGATCAGATCATCAGGAAAAAAAACATTTTAAAAAAAACAATTAGAGGGGCAGGAGGAGAACAGACGTTTCGCGCCACGAATTGATTCCCCTCTCGACGACCTCCGCAGGCGAATCGATTTGGGATTTCAATTGATGCCGCGCGGTGGATGATGAGGAACGAGGAAGATGATGGCACCGGCTCTGGGCTCCATTATGAACAGGACATGATCAATCACCTCTTCTACTCGGCCAAGGGCAACCCTGTCGGCGACAACCAACGGAGAGGCCAAGGCGAAGATGACTACGGGGGGGAGGGGATCAACTTGGAAGACGATGAGGATGATGAGGACGGAGGAGAGCACCATCCATTCTACCTGCCCCAGGGCATAACCGAAATCGACGATTCTGAGCTGGAGGAGTTACTCTACTCCTCCGAAGATGACGATTCCGGTACCCCACCAAGTCTCCCCTCCGCACGGAGCATTAACGCCATGGCCTTTACCCATTTAAATCTCATTGTTGGTGTAATACTAACTATTGCCCTGCACCGAGCAGATGGAGCGGCGGTGGGGTTGGACGGTGGTGTCGGTGGGGGAGTGCTGCCACACTCGGCCAAGTATCAGGCCCTCAGCCTGCGGGCCAGCAGGGGCCACGACCAGCAGAGCGGCGGCCTGCCGCACTACCAGTCCGCCGGCGAGCTCAAGCAGTACCACCACGCGGGCGAGGAATCGACGCAGCAGCCCTCCGTGTCGTTCCAGCACCCGCACGGCAGTACCAGCCCGCACCAGTACTACAACTACTTCGAGGGAGACTCGGAGAGCGGCGACAACTCGCACACGAGCCTGCCCTGGGCGCCCGGCCTGCCGCAGCACGTGTGCGTATTATCAGTCGCCATCATCATCGTCATCAGCCGCCAACATCTCACCTCGCTGCACTTCGTCATCAACTTGATAACAGGAGCGAAGCGGAGGACGTGCTGTATCGCTCGGCCGGTTCGCTGTTTACCCAGGATTTTGCCGACATCTTGCAGGTTCGCTTTCTCTGCCCACGCGAGATGTGTGTCGTTTGTGTGCTCCTCCGTGGCCACGGACCCGGAGGATCAACGCCCATTAGTGAATTTTTTTGTTTTTAATTTAGTCGTGGCGGGATAACCAATCGCGTGGTGGGGATAGTTCATTTTCTCTGTTTTTTGCTTTGTTACGTCAACACGTGCTAGTTAGTTAGTTAGTTTAATTGTTGGCCAGCTCACATTCACTCTTACGAACTCCCCTTTTTCCCGACGGGCAGTCGCGCGCCAAGACCTCTGCCTCGACCGGAGACATTCCGCTCTACGTGGCGTCGCCCAATGAGAGGATTGTGGACAACGGCCGCATCAATGCCGCCGCCGCCGCCGGCTTCTCGGCGCAGCAGCAGCACTACTATCACCATCAGCTCGACAGGGAGTGGGAGCGCGAGCGCAAGTGGGAGCTCATGGAGAAGGAGCGGGAGCGACAGCGCAGGAATTCGTATGACACGCCGTCGCCCACGTCGTCGGCGATATGGAGCAAAGCGGTGGGCGGCGACGCGCAGGGCAGTGTATATAGGCAGCAGCAGGGCGTGCACGGAGGGAGCGGTGGCGGTCACTACCATAGCAGCGGGAGCCTCGGGGGATTCATCGACGCGCCGGCGCCTGGCAGCCGCCCGGCGGAGAAGGCGGTGAACAAATCCACGCCCAGTCTGCCGGTCAGCGGTCTGATGGCGCCCACCCCGGCTCCGACTGCGCCCAAGTCTGCGCCGCTGCCGCAGGAGAAGAAACACACGCCGGCGACGGCGCCACAGCCACCGCTCGGGCTTCTTCCGCAGCAGCCGCAACAATCGCAGCAAGGCGGGTCGACGGTCAAGCTGACCCCGCCGGGTGCGTTGCCTCCTCCTTGCCGCACTCGCCAGTAACGCGCTAACCCTGGTCGCACCGCAGAATCCGCAGCGGTCGCCCATCCGCGGCGGCGGCCCGGGCACGCCGGGCAGCCACCAACAGGCCCAGCACCAGCCGATGATGCTGCCGCCTGGCGTGCGCGCCCTCTCACCGCCGCGATCGCCCACCCGGTCGCCTGCTCGCGGTGTCACGCCCAACTCCAACTTGCCCCAAGGTACCGCCCGTGGTGCTTCGTAAGCTGGAATGTGAAGTATGCATTCTCACATTTACCGTCCGTGTGTGTTGCGCGCAGAGTATGTGAGCCGACCGCGGCCACGGCAAAATAATAACAACAACGGCGGCGGCACTGGCAACGGGAACAACGTCAATAATACTACTGGTGGCTCGCAGCGTGCGCTCTTCCCTTCTCTGGTACCTACCTCCGCCTTCACACATCTTCTCGTCCCGAATAATGTAAGTACACTCCTTTTAACATTTTTACTTCTTTCAAAAAAAAAAAAAAACCAACAAAACACCATAATTTGTTCATTTATTCATTTTATGTTCATTTATTAATTATTAATTATTAATTTTTAATTATATTATTAATCCCTCTCTTCAGCCGCAGGGGATGCAGCAGGGCCTGTTCCCCCAGCCACCGCCACCCTCGCCCGCGACGGGACGTAACATGGGCGGTCCGCCCAAGCAGGTCTACTTCAC
>CACVKS010001148.1:0-12816 GCA_902749335.1 Acanthamoeba triangularis
CGTGTGCGGTGGTGCGTGTGCGGGGGGGAGGGGTGACGAACCCTCTTCGAATTGGTAAATGCCCGAATTGAGTCGATCTCGAATGACGTCCATTGTTGACTTCTTCCCCGGCACCCTGAAGAGCCCCGTCATCTGCGTTCCGCCCAACTCGAGTATTCCGTTCGCCAGCGCTGCGCAACGTGGGTGCGGGGTGCGCTCAGCCCAACGTCCGACGCTCATAGTTTTAACTCCTAACGAGCGAGAGACGGAGCAAGATCGTACCGGTGAGTACCACGGGCAGCCTGGCCTCGTCCTTGGAGAGAGTGAAGTGCACGGCAGCGGCGGTGTTGACCGACGACATCGACGCGGACATGCCCAGCGGCGACCCCGGCGGCGAGCAGGACATGGGCGAGCCCGACAGGGGCGACGTGAGCGACGGCGAGGGCTGGGGCGAGGTGGGCGGTGACGTGGACGACTGCTGGAGCCGCATCACCTCGTCGAGCGTCATTCCAAACACCGGTCCGCGCTGCACTTGCACGAACACGCGCTGGCCTTCGTTCTTCTGCTCTTCTTCGTTCTTTTCGTTGTCGCTTTCCTCTTCGCTTTCTCCGTCATCGTCGCTGTCGCTGTCTCCACCGGCGCCGGCGATGGCATTCGGCCGCAGTCGGTCCTTTGCCACCTTGTCCCCTCGCTTGCGTACGCGAGAGCCGTTCTTGCCTCGGTTCATTTCGTCCATCTTCTCGGCAATGTCCACTTGGCGATCGATCAACTCTCGCTCAGGCCTGCTCAGCACAATCTGTAGCAATTACACGACACACACGACACACACGATACACACGACACACACGACACACACGACACACACGACACACACGACACACACGACACACACGACACACACGACACGCGTGAGTACAAGGGGCTGCGAGAGGGAGCTAGGTGAAGCAGTACTTGAGACTTCAGTCCCTTTCCACCGCTGATCTTCTCCTGCAGGAGCATTGAGGGGATCTTGGCCGTCAACAGCTTCAAGTGCTGCTCGGAATTGGACCTGCGAGCGGTGTCGCCCCAACCCCCAGCCATACGTTAGCCCACCGCAATGCCTACGCAAATAAAGTCGTCCAATGAGAGCGACGGTACCGATAGAGCGTCTTCTTGCGCTCCCGTGCAGACTTGCGATCGACGGGACTGAGCCACACAAACATAGGAGTTAGCTCGGAGCTAAACCGATGATTGAGGAGAAGGTTATATACCCGGCCGCCGCTTGCGGGGCGGTGGTCGACGACTTCTTCGTGCGGAAACTGAGCATCTCCCGGATCTCGCGCAGCTCCTGCTCCCGGTCCTGGCCCGTCGCGACAGCGATGCGCGGGAACACCGTCGCGGCGGCTTCGCTCTTTGGCTGCCCCTTGTCGACAGCAATCTTCGCTGTTGGTGCGCTGTCGTCGCTCGGGATCGGGCCAGTGGCGGTGGATTCTGTCACTGTGACCTCCGGCACGAGCGGCTTGGGCGCGTCCTTGCTGTTGACGGCGGCGTGTTTGTCCTTCTTGTCCTTCTTGTCCTTTTTCTCTTTCTTCTTTTCCTTTTTCTCTTTCTTCTCCTTCTTCCGTCCTTGCGCTTTGCCGTCGTCCGGCTGGTCGGTGAAGTAGTGGGTCAAGTCCGAGAACGACCGGCTGCGCCTCTGTGACAACAACGATTGATAGAGGGGTTAGTTTTGAACCGGTGTGCCGAGATCAGACCAATTGGTGCCGCCGGGGCCGGTACCTGCTGCTTGGACATGCCCAGGTGGATGGAGATCTGTTTCTTGTACTTCTTGCGCCGCTCCGCCTCCAGCTTTAGCTGCTTCTCGAGCTGCTCCTGCTCTCTCTGATGCTGCTCCTTCTGTTGCTGCGCCTGCTCCAGCTTCTTCTTGTGCTCCTCGTCCGCCGCCGGCGCCGCCTTCTGCGGTGAGTCGGACGCAACGACGCGTGGCGATGCCGGCGGCGGCGAATGGACAGCGCCAGAGTCCGCGGCCGAGGTCGACGACGATGCCCCAGCGCCCGCCCGCACGGCCACGGCGCCCGCCTGGGAGAGCGTGAGCGGTGGGGGTACGGTGCGCGGGCTCTCCATGTACTCCTCGGCCGCCTGGCTCGGTCGCCGCGGGGTCGTGGGCCGGTCCTCGCCAGCACTGCCGGCAGACTCGGCCGGCTCGCGCTCGAGCAGGGACTTGACCTTGTCGTTGGCCAGCGAGATGCCCGGGAATGGCTGGTCGTCGCGGCTGTTGGTCCGCTTGACCACCATAGCCGCCTGCTGCTTCTTTTGTTTGAGCCCCTTGAGCTCCTCCTTCTCGCGCTTGGCCTTCTCCTTCTCCTCGCGCTTCTCGCGCTCCCGCTCGCGCTTGATCTCCAGTTTGCGCTCGCGCACCATTTCCTTGAGCTGCTCCGGCGTCAGATACGAGGCCTTGGGCGACGTCGGCGCACCGCCACCGCCCCGCGGCGACAGCAGCGGCACTGGCGGACTGGTGATCTTTCGCTTCGGCCTCGGGGACGTATCGTCGCAGTCACTGCTGCCCGGGTCGCTCGAGTCTGACCCGCGTCGCTCGTGCTGTTGCTGCAGCCTCGCGCGTCGCTCGCTGACGAAGTCATCGTCGTCCGACACCTCGGCCTCGCCGGCCGCCTCGGCGCCGGCGTCGACCACTTCGATGACGGTGTCGATCTCGCCCGACCAGGGAAGGGCCTGGTCGGCGCCCTCGAGCACGTTGCGGTAGATGGGTCCCTTCTTGCTCTTCTTGGTGTTGCGAAAGAACTGGATGTTGCTGCCCTTGATCTTCTGCTCGAAATCCTTCTTCTCCTGCTGGCTAAATGAGTGGAAGCGCGGCGCGCTCTTATTGAGCTGATGCCCCTGCACGGTCTGGGAGGCGGCGGCGGCCGTGCGCGCGGCAGAGTCGCTGCGCGGGCTTCGCGCCGCACCTGCCGCCGCAGCGGCGGTGCTCAGCTCGCCGCTCTGTTTGAGGCGTTCGCGCTTCGCGAGCTCAGACTTGTTGCGCGAGTCGACCAGCGCCGTCTGCGAGAACGAACGCAGCAGCTGGCCTCGCGCCCTACCCCTCGGACTCTGCACCACCCTCACCATCACCATCACCATCACACGAGAACATCAGACAAGGCAAAAAACAATAGCGTTGCCTCTACAGCGTAAGAGCGCTCAGCAGACCACCTCGCCTTCATAAAGTTTAGCCAAAGAACGAAAACGAAGACGAAAAAGAGGGGGGGGGGCAAAGAACGAAGACGACAAGAACGAAGACGAAGACAAAAAGAAGGGAACTGGACCAACCTTGGGTTCGTCGGAGCGTATCGGGTGGTTGGGTGAGCTGAGGTCGTCCGCCGACCCCACCGAGCCCTTCTTTTTCGTGCTCTTTCCTTTTTCTTTGTCGATTAGGGCGGCGACCAAGGCCTTGTCCCTCTCTCGGCTGGCATTGCCCGCCGTCTCCGACCGCTTGCTCCGTTTGAGGAAGCGGGGCGACAGCACGGCGGGCAAGCCCCGCCCTCCACCTTTTTCTTCATCCTGTTGTCGCCCGCCTCCTTCGATCACATCAAATCGTTTGTTGGCTATCCAGGGGTCGTCATCTGTAATCGAGTCGCCGCGCAGGCGTGGCGAAGGAGAAGCGGCTTCCCGGTTCGTCGACGTCGCCCCCGCCTCACCACCACCACTGCTGGCCATCCTTCCTCTCTTGTCTTCTTCTTCTTCTTGCTCCTTCCTTGTTGTTCGGTGTTTGTGTTTGGGGTTGTATTAATTGAAAAGTGGTTGCGCCGGCGGCTCACGGGATCACCACTCCCAACCGGCCGGCCTGGTCTATGAAGTGCTTGCAATACTCCCCTGCGCCCGGCGAGGTCCAGATACTTTGGCGAGATAGAGCAAGGTCAGGGAGCAAGGTCGTTCTCGCGCGACGCGACCCTGGGCAGCTGACCCGAGAAGACAACGCTTGGAACCAGTTTGCCCCGGTGGGGAACGAGCTATTAGCAAAGTCGTCACGAAATAAAAATAAATAAATAAATTTTTAATTGTGCCAAAAAAAAATAAAACCGATTTTAAGATGCGAGAGCAGACAGCAAACGATCCAGAGTCGTGGACGTCGTTCTTCGGGCCTGGGATAGCCCTACGCACGCGCGGTTTCCAGTTGGTTGTGGAGGACGTTTCTCACTGGAACGTCTTCCTGGGCGTCCTCGCCACCCTCATAGGTCCTCCCCCACGTCTCTGCCCGTATTACCTAGTATTTTATTTATTTATCTATGAATCATCAAGGGTGTGCGATTTAATTTTTATTATCCTTTTTTATGTTTAAATAATAATAATTGTGCATAAATGCAGGTGTGTCGTCGGTGGGGGCGCTGCTGGCGCTCATCCTCAACCATCATACGGGCCTGTACGTCGTCCCTGCCTGCACGCGCGCCTGGCCACGCTGATGGTGCGCGCATCTCGCCGCCGCTGGTGGTGGTGCTCTACCGACAGGTATCTGTTCGCGCTCTGCGTGGCGGCACTGATTCCGCTGGTGGTGCTGCTGATGGCCAAGCGCAAGGTCATCGTCGATCTCCTCCGCAAGAAGGTCAAGCGCGTCACCAACAGGTGCGCGCACCACACCCACCACACCCGTACAAGGGACGTCATTCACTTACGTGCGCTGCGCACGGACCAGGCGGCTGTTCTGGACCGAGTCGACGGTGATTCGTGTGCTCGACGTGGACAGGGCGGAGAAGAAGATTACGATTGGCCAGACCGGCAAGTCCATGTCCAAGGTCATCCTCAGTACGTTCCGCTCTCTACGTCTCCTTCCTCTGCTTTCCCCTGGCCATAGGAGACGCTGATGGCCGGCATATCGGCGTGTGCGCGTTGCCGGGTTGTTGTTGTTATTGTTGTTAAAGTTTTGTACAGCGGGGAGGAGTTTGACGTGACGATGTTCTTCGATACGATGAACGACAAGTTCAAGGACACCATCGTCGACAAGATCAATCACTACCTTCACATCGCCCAAAAGTGCGTACCACATTGCCGCCTTTGACATCATGATGATGCCCACTCCTCACTCACGCACGCGACACACGACACGCAACACACGACACACGACACGCACCACACAACGTAGAACGTTGCATGACCGCAATGCAGAGGAAGAGGATTGCGGCTCGTCGGACTTCGAGGAGGAGACAGAGGAGGTCGCCGAGGCGGACACCCTCCCCGAAGGGGCCACGTTCGACGAGGAGGAGAGCGCGGTGGGCCGAAGCAACGAGAATGACGAGCTCAACCTGGGAAAGGGCAAGGAGCGGCTGGACGGTGGGCAACACGCCGAAGAGGAAGGCGAGAAGGAGGACACGCTCATACTTGTCTGACAGTTTACATCGTCGTGCACCTCGTCGGGTATTTATCTCTTTTTTTCGGTACGCTCAAGAAGCGAGACGAAGCCTTGGGGGCGGATAGGGGAAAGAGAACAGGGAGGTGGGTTGATGTGTACATGAGAGAGAGAGAGAGAAGAGAGAGAGGCAACACCTCACGATAGCCAGCCCTGCACCTTGTTCTGGAACTCTTCTACCTGTAGTGTCGCACATGTGCAAGACCAATGGCGCGATGATGTATGAGAAGCTGCCACATGCAGTGCAAGCAGATCAAAAGAAGATGGGCTGATAAATAGGTAGGTGGGAGAGGGGCTCACCTTGATGAGCTCGGGAGTGTGAGCCTCCCAGGCCTGTCGGCCTTCGGAGACGACGTGCTCAAAGAGAACCACTTCCTTGTCCCCAAAATAGCCAAGCAGGTCCTTCACCCTATGATACGGCACTGTGGTGTCGTCCCCCGCCCAGAACACGAGCGTGGGCACTGCCAGGACCTCCTTCTTGAGACCCTGCACCTGGTCGTCCTTCAGCGCCGGTGCAATGAGGATCTGGTGCGCATCGTACGGTTCCGCCATCAGTCAGGTTCCCCTACACTCATGGGCACGGGGCCACGTACGATCTTGTGGACTTGGTCGGCGCCGAGCGTGTTGGCCAGATCCATGACGACCCGCCCACCATAGGAGCGTCCGACGAGAACTGTAGTCGTGTAGCGCCAGTAAGTGGGTTGGGTCGCACACGCACCAGTGGTAGGTTCGTACCGAGCCTTTGATGGTCCTTCTTCTTCTCGGCAATCAGCTTCCACAGAGCTCGCACCTGAGCCTCGGACGAGACTGGATTCTGTGCTCGTAACGCAAAGTCAGCCTTCACTCAGGCGAGGAGACGCCATCAGAGTACAGAGCCGCACCTTGAGGGCATCGCTTGCGCCGGGAGTGGAGTGACCATGCCCGAGCATGTCGACGGCGTACACCCGCCCTAGCCGACCGAAGAAGTCCATGTGGGGCTTCCAATGCTCTGCGTTCTGAAACTCTCTGCTGGCACCGTGCACCTGTGGATCCACGCCTCTTGTCAGCCTCGTTTGTGATTTATTCCCTTTATTTTTCTATGAATTAAAGATAAATCGTGTATTAAATTCCAAAGATGAAGTGGGGACGTACCAAAAGGAAGAGGTAGTCGCTGCTCTCATTGCCGCCGGTGAGGACATTAAGGATGTGACCCTCCGCGACCTGAAATCGTTCGGCGGATGAATACTCGTCGCTCATCGTGGAGGGTGACGTGGAGGCTTGCAGAGTGTTGCTGTCGAGTTGCTGGCGTGCCCGCCGTATGACGAGCAGACGTATGGTGATGGCAGAGAAGAGGATGAAGATGCACACCACGGCCCAGCCCGTCCACGAGTACTTGCCGCACCCCAGGTACCGGCACACCGTCCGCACAAACAACGATGACGTGTGTCCGCGTGCCTTCCTCGCCCCTCCTCCTGCTTGTATCGGTGACGTTCCCGAGCTTCCTCGCATGAAGCACCCGCCTCGCCTCGCGTGCGCCGTGTGCTCTGCTATGTGTCGTGTGTGTGCTTCAGAAGAAAGTCTGCGGGCCGAGCAATTCGAAAACAAAGCCCAGACGGCTGAGCTCCGGCGGTGATGTAGAAGAGAACTCGGCAACTCAAGCACACGCAGAAGAGGTGGCAGACGAGGGCTGCCCCACTACGACACGCATTGAGGCACTCGTGACTCGCGCAATGCTGATGTGTATTGTGTTGGTCGATTTGATGAATGAACACTCACGCATTTACTTGAGCTCCACGGTGCCTCCAAGCTCCTTGAACTTGGCGACCATCTGCTCGGCCTCCTCCTTGGGAACGTTCTGCTTGAGCATGGACGGAAGCTTCTCCACCATCTCCTTCGACTGTTGTGTTGCGTGCGGTGTGCCGTTGACGAGGGGAAGGGGCAGTCGGTGAGTGACAGCCACATGGAAGGGAAGGGGACGAGTGGGTGATATGGGGAGGAGCAACAGACCTCGAGCAGCTTCATGCCAGGCTTGAGAGCACGGATCTCCTTGAGCACCTTGAACTTGTCGGCTTCAGCGACAGCGGTGAGCTGCACGTCGAAGATCATCTTCTCCTTCTTCTCCTCCTTGGGCGCCTCAGCGGCAGGCTCGGCGGCGGCAGCGGCAGCGGGAACGCCGGCACCGGCAGCCTGGACGACCACGCCGCCACCCATAAGGGCGCTGTCGGGCACGTCGAACCGCAGCTGGAGCAGCTTCACCAACTCGAACATCTCAACCTGGTTGAGCTGGAACAGGGCCTCGCCGATCTTTCGCACGCGGGGCGAGAACTCGAACTCCTTCCAATCGGTCACGTACTTCCAGTCCTTGGGGGTGGGGAAATCGGAGATGTCGGCGGTGAAGGCCTTGTCCTCGCCAAATTCGGGGAATGTAACGGTCTCGAGCTTGAGGGGCTCAGCGGGCTCATCTTCGGCGGGCTTGGCAGCGGCCGGAGCACCCTTGCCTCCCTTCGCTGGGGCAGCGTACTGTAGGTCGTGCCGGCAGCAGGTCGGCGATTTAGAAATGACCATTCAAGATTTGCATTAATGATTTTGGGGGGGAGGCGTACATTTCTGGCAATTGAAGCCATGTTCGTCTCAGAGCTCACGACGGTGCGCGAACCATTGCTGAATAGGCCTTTTGGTAATAATGAATTACGTCGTAAGTGAATTGCGCGTCTTTGTAGCGGCAGCGTAAGGATAATTAACTCGAGTTAAAATGCGACGGCTATCCGTGAGCGGAGGCAGGGGAGGCGGTACAAAGAGCAGAAGTCTGCTGGCCCTGGCGCAGAGCAAGACGAGGGAAAACGTGCACAGTGCTCCGCCGCATGATTTGTGTAAAAGAATGAGAGGGAAGATGAAGATGACGAAAGGGTCCGGGCTCCACCGCGCTCAAGGCCGTCCCTGTCTCGCGGACGTCGTGCTTGTTGTCGGCACAACGTTTCCCTCATTTTTTCTTTCTTTTCTCGACAGCCAAGAAAAGAAAAGAAGCGCAATACACAAAAAGATGAGCACGGCGGTGAACGATGACCCGAGGCTGGGAGCACTTATCGTGCCTGGCGAGGTGGGCGACATCGTGATCGTGGGCTTCCCCTCCGACGAAGGCGTCAAGCGCAACGGCGGGCGACCTGGCGCTGCAGGTGCACCGCCCCATTGCCTGCTCTTTGGCACACCGCTCACCACACAGAACAAAAGGCGGACCAGAAGCGGCAAGGAAGCACCTGATGAAGGTCGGGCCTCTAGTTAACCCCGAGTTCGGCATCGACCTGCGGTACTGCCCCCCCGCCGCCGCCGCCTCGAGTCATCGCGTGCGCGACTGACTCCTCCTTCTCGTGCCTAGAGGGCTTAAGGTCGTGGATGCGGGCGACATTGCTGTCCCCACGCTCGAGGAAGGCCATGAGTCACTGGCCAGCACGGTGGAGAAGATCATCGGACAGGGTCCGTGTGCGCCGCACTTTTGGCCCATGTACACCACTTCTGTGAGACCGGCAAGAGCGACACTTACTCTCTTCTTGACGTGATGTAGGAGGTATTCCATTCGTCATTGGAGGAGGTAACGACCAGTCGTATCCGAATGCCCGTGGTCTCCTTGCTCACGTCCCGTCGTACGTTTCCCCCTTCCAGATGTCTGTTGGTCAAACGGATGGCCAGTGTTTTACCCTGGTGGTGTATGGCGACAGGGGTGCCATGGCCGCGATCAACATCGACGCTCACTTTGACGTGCGGCCTCTGAAGGAGGGCAAGGTCCACTCCGGCTCTCCCTTCAGGCTTCTCATCGAGGACGGTATGCTATGGACCCCACCTCGCTTACAGCAGGGCGCAGTGCTTGACTGATGCATCACGCTACAGATCGTTTCCAGGGAGAGAACTTTGTCGAGTTTGCGAGCCAGGGCAACCAGTGTAGTGCGATGCACGCGCAGTACATCACCGAGCACAAGGGAAAGATCGTGTGGCTCTCCGATATCAAGAAGGTGGCTGCGACACGGTTCCCCTTCCAGCTTGCCACCACTCCCTATGTTTTCTCACCGGCCGCGTGTACAAACGCCACAAGCAGTCGGGTAAGACTGCGGGCGAGCTCTTTGCTTCCATTCTCGATGACTTGGGCCAGCGCTGCGAGGCTATCTTCGTGTCGTTTGACATTGACTCCATCAAGAGCAGCGACTGCCCCGTACGACACTGTTCTCGCTGCGCAGAACGCTCCTTGTGCACTGACCTGCTCACAACTCTATTCTTTTTCACGGTCTGCCAGGGAGTGAGCGCTCCCGGAGCGATTGGGCTCACATCAGAGGACGCCCTCGAGATATGCTTCGTGTCGGGAAAGAACCCCAAGGTGCCTTGTCGCAGATTCTATTGCCCTAACGCTTCGTCAGCGCCTCACCGTTTGCTTCACATCGTAAGGTGCGGCTGGTAGACCTGTCCGAATACAACCCCCTCGCTGAAGAGTACAGGTGCGACACACATGCCGCGCACACAACTGTTACTGGCCGAGGCCTGACATGACGTGCTTCTTGATCCCTAGGACGGGCCGCCTCGTGGCAACGATGTTCTACTACTTCGCCATGGGTGTGGCGTCGCGCTCCGCCAAGCCCTGAGCGAGCCTGTGTTGGGCTGAAGTTCGACTTTTTATTCAACCAGACAAACGTATCGTACAAAAGGGCCGCGGAGAGCGACGATGCAACTTACTCTTGGTACTCCTCAGTGGCAGGTTCTTCGTGATGGTCCTGCTGATGCTCGCCGCCCTGGATGGTGAGCCCCGCCATGGCGGGCTCGAGCGCGGCCTTCTCCTGCTGCGCCCAGAACGAAGCCGCCCCGCTGCCCGACTTGGCTGCCAGGAGCGACTCGTCCACGTGCTGCGAGGTCACCGCCGTGGGTTCGGCCGTCTCCTGCTGGTTCCAGAACGAAGCGGCCTGTTCGTTGCTAGGCTCGGACACGTCGGGGACCGGGCCACCCTCTGCGTCCCACCGTGGGACGACACAGCCGGCACTACGAAATGAGGTGTAGGGAGAGGGGGGAGGGGGTCTTTCAGCCTGCAGGCCGGTCTCTGCGACAAGAAGGTGGATTGGACTTACCTCTCCCTGGTGACGTTGGTGGAGTTGAAGGTGGTGCCCTCCATCTTGTTGATGCCCTGCTGTCTCTTCAGTTCACCAACGGGCTTGGCTGTATATTGATGTGAGTAAGAGGAGCAGTTGAGAGTCGGGTATATGGTACGATCATTACCTGCGTTAGCCTTGGTGAGGAAGTCGTCCGAGACGGTGGTGGCCTTGAAGGTGGGGAGGTGGGCACGGCAGTAAGGTTTCTTCTCGAAGGTCTCCATCGAGCGAGGGGTGAGATTGATCCCGCACGTGGTGCACTTGATGCAGGCTGTGTGGTATTTGGCCTACACACAGGTACCCCCAGGGTTAGCCTAGCGTGAGAGAAGACGAAGCATCTGAAGAGGAGATTTTCACCCCAAGTGCCATAAGGGAGCGCTCGCTGGGCCAGATCTCCTTGTCACAGCCAGGGCATATGGGCTGCTCATCGTCTTCCACTTGTATGAAACGGTTGTTCCTCATCTGGTGCTGTCGTTAGTCTTGTCTGGTTCAGGTGGTGCTTGTTGTGCCGGCCCCTTGCAGGTTCGTCAATATGCTCCGCTCCATTTTGGGAGGCTTGTGCAACAGAATCGTCTGCTCCTAGGATATCTGCAGTGATATTTGTCAAGGTGCGTCCCCAAGTACCCACCAGCACTTGTTACGCCTGCTGATGGTCTGGTACCACGCTAGAGGCAACACTATCAAACAGTGCGAGAGGTGGGAAGGTGGAGTGTGGGCGATCGCACGATCAAGGCAATTATGAACGAAGACTCTTCGTGGATTGAGTTGTCCTTCTTCACGACGGGTCGTGCACCGCCACCTTACCCCCACGAAGCCTCCGGCTCATTGGTTGCGCCACCTCTGGGATTGGTGTAACTTTATTGTCGACGGGGGGCAATTCATTTGTGGGACTACGTCGCTTTTCTTCTTCAACCGCAGCCACCCCAAGGCAAAAAGATCAATCTGTACATCGAATCCATTTTCCCACACAACAGCCAAACATGACCGACTCGTCGAAGGTGATCGTGTGCGACAACGGCACGGGATTCGTGAAGTGCGGCTTCGCCGGCTCCAACTTCCCGGCTTCCATCTTCCCCTCGATGGTGGGCAGGCCCATCCTGCGTTCCGAGGAGAAGTTCGACAACGTCGAGATCAAGGACATCATGGTCGGCGACGAGGCCTCCAAGCTCAGGTCCATGCTCCAGATCACCTACCCGCTCGACAACGGTATCTTAGACTGTATCTGACTAATTGCTTTGGATGTAACAGAGAAGCTGAAGGTGGACCCCAAGGACTGCAAGATCCTGCTCACTGAGCCGCCCATGAACCCTCTCGCCAACCGCGAGAAGATGGTCCAGGTCATGTTCGAGAAGTACGGCTTCAAGGCCGCCTACATCGCCATTCAGGTACGACTAGCATCCGAGAAATCCCCCCATTGCCCAACGATTTCAAAATCCCTCTACGTTTTTCATGCGCTGATCTTAATGTTTGAATTGGTGTAAACTGACCTCAACTTCTTCTTTTCATGCACTAGGCTGTCTTGACCCTCTACGCCCAGGGTCTGCTTACTGGTGTGGTCGTCGATTCGGGTGATGGTGTGACCCACATCGTGCCCGTGTACGAGGGCTTCTCGCTGCCCCACTTGACCCGTCGCCTCAACGTCGCCGGTCGTGACGTCACCCGCTACCTCATCAAGCTCCTCCTCCTCCGCGGCTATGTCTTCAACAGGACTGCCGATTTCGAGACCGTCCGTCAGATCAAGGAGAAGGTGCCCACTCCACTTCGCTTTCTTTCGTTCTTTTACGCCTTCGCCCCCCCCCCTCGTGCGAGCAAAATTGTGGACTGTGAGGTTAGTTTCGAGTGGGAAAGATGACTAAGCTCCATCGTTTGCTCTCCACTCGTCAACATGTACAGTTCTGCTACGTCGGCTACGACCTCGAGCTCGAGAAGCGTCTGGCCCTTGAGACCACCACCCTCGTCGAGAAGTACACCCTGCCCGACGGTCGCGTGATCCGCATCGGTGCCGAGCGATTCGAGGCCCCCGAGTGCATGTTCAACCCCGCGCTCGTCGATCAGGAGAGCGTCGGCGTCGGCGAGCTCGTCTTCGACTGCATCAACAAGGCCGATATCGATACCCGCGCCGAGTTCTACAACCACATCGTGCTCTCCGGCGGTTCGACGATGTACCCCGGCCTCCCCTCGCGTCTGGAGAAGGAGATCAAGCGCCTCTACTTCGAGCGCGTGGCCAAGGGCAACAAGGTCTCGATGCAGAAGTTCAAGTGCCGTATCGAGGACCCGCCCCGCAGGAAGCACATGGTGTTCCTCGGCGGTGCCGTGCTCGCCGAGATCATGAAGGACAAGACCGCCTTCTGGATGAACAAG
>CACVKS010001149.1:0-11662 GCA_902749335.1 Acanthamoeba triangularis
ACCCGGAGCGCCACCTCGTCCCCCACGACCACACCTACCCAGAGCGCCTCGGCCACGGTCTCGCCCTCGCGGACCACCCGATCTCCCACCCCGTCGCGGTCTCCCTCGCCCTCGATCTCCACTGTGCCAGCTATCGTGTCGGTGCCCGGCCTGCGGGCCGAATACAACCCCCATGACCCGGGCGTCGCTTTCATCACCTCCGCCGGTAAGCGGATGGTCACCGCGTCGGTGCTGAGCTACACAGGCCCAGCCGGCTCGGAGTTC
The DNA here is from genome assembly GCA_902749335.1 of Acanthamoeba triangularis. Lineage (NCBI taxonomy): Eukaryota > Discosea > Longamoebia > Acanthamoebidae > Acanthamoeba > Acanthamoeba triangularis. Next base: position 265 of record CACVKS010001149.1, read on the forward strand.
ACGACGGAAGCTACCGTGCGCGCCAACACAACCGTCGGAGGCCGTCCAGCGGTGGTCTTCAACACGACCTTCGCCGACACCGATGCCGTCCTCCAGCACACCAACGTCATCGCCGACACCGGCTTGCTCCTGTTGAGCTTCGCCGGCGTGGACTACACCGCCCCCAAGTCGGCCAACAAGTTCACCATCGTTCTGACCAAGTGGCCTGGCACGACCGGTCCGTTTGTGATCAACTACGCTCTCGACATCAGCGCGGTCATCAAGCGCATCCGCCAGGTGGGTCCCAGCAACAAGATCATTGACTGGTACATCGAGGCCCAGGGCGGCGTCATCGTTACTCTGAGCGCCTTCAGCGTGGCCCTGGTCGGCCCAAGCCAGACGGAGCGCAGCGTCACCGTCACCGCCGTGAAGGATCCGAGCAACGCCCGGCGGGTGATCTTCAGCTTCAGCTTCCCCTACTTTGCCGTCGGGCCGCTGACCTACGACCCGACAGTCTTCGTTGGCAAGGCCAGCTCCTCCTCGAGTGGTGGCAGCAGCGACAGCAGCAGCGGAGAGTGGTCGTCGGGCGAGAGGGCGGCCGTGGCGGTGCCGATGGTGCTGGCCTTCTTGGCGGCGGTCGTTGCGGGCGTGGCGCTGTTCTTATGGAAGCGCAAGCTCGCAATGGCATTGAAGTTGGCGGCAGCTCGGCGGCAGTCGCCCTACAGCCAGTTCACCCGGCAGCACGATAACGACCTCTTCTCGCCCGAAAAGCAGGACTACGAGCTCAACAAGGGGAACTGGAGCACGGCATGAGAAGAAGGCGGATGAGGAGGAAGAGACATTCGCCTTCGCTCAACTTGTAAAGAATATAGAGCATTTTATTTTATTTTATTTTATTTTATTTTATTTTATTTTATTTTATTTTGCTTTTGTGATAAAAAAACAGGCTTGGCGGTAGTTTACCTTCGGCAGGTTGGCCAACGACCCCAGGTCCAGGAGGGCCTGGACAAGCCGTGCGCGGCAAGACGCATGGCGGCTCCCCTAGCCCGACACCGGCCAGCGTGAAGGTCTGATTAGCCAATAAACAAAGATTGGAGCAACAATGAAGGACCAACTGTTGAAGGCTCGCTTGCATTTAATAAATAGAGAGATTGGAGCTGACACTGGTCGAGCCGGGAACGACGGCGGACTGTTGCCTCGTTACGGGGACTTCTTGGGCATCTTGGACGAGCCGTAGAAGGTCTGGCCCTGCTTGAAGGCATCGGAGAGGCGGCACATGAAGTTGCTCAGACCGTGCTCGGCCTCACCCAGGAACTCTTTTCGGTAGGGCTTCCACTTCCACTCCAGGTGCTTGTTGTACTTCCGCTCATCCACCAACAGCTCCTTTAAGTAATCTGGTGAGGTCGTGTTAGGGTGTGCGCGTGAGAGAGGGATGATGGGCGCCTGCATCACCACAACTTTAACAACCGGTGGAGGGCCACGCACCGGTCATGTCCTTGATGGTGGGGAAGTCATCGATGCGGATGACGGCGTGATCGCCCGGCACCAGCGGATTCGACGAGTCACTGCCCCAGTAGAGCGGAACAGTGCCTGGGGGGGGGGAGTTAGCAGTAATGACTTTTGGTCGGTTTAGGTGTGCCGGCGTACCCATCTTCATCGGCTGCCAGAACTTCTCCGTGGTGTAGTTGAAGCTGACGGTGTTCTCCAGAGCCAGCACGAACTTGTAGTGGTGAATCAAGCACTCCTTCTCCACATACCGCGAGGTGAAGCTCCCTGTTGCCCAGCCCCCTCCACCATTAATCCTTCTTGCCACCACACATTGGACGATGCTCATCGTGAACGCACCGTGGAAGGGAGTCTTGCAGCAATACGGGAACAGCGCGCAGTAATCGGCGTTCTTCAGGCACGCGCCGAGGTTCTCCACCTCCACGTACTTCATCACCTCCTCCACGATAGCCGTACGGTGTCCGTAGCACCCTGTTTGGTGGTATGAGTGACACATGTCACAGTTTGTAATTGAGGAGAGGTGTGTACCAGTATTGATGAAGGTGATGTTGCGCTTCTGCGCGAACGGGAACGGGGCGTTACGGAACCAGGAAGGATGGTCTTGGATGTGGCTCAAGTGGATATCGGCCCAGTTGTAGAAAGTGATGCTGATATCCAGCTCAGGCAGCGTGCTGAACCAATGGCCCACGTGCGGCTCCGCCTCTAAAGGAGACCCATGTGCGGAGGGGTCAAGGTGAGTGGTGGGACAAAACGATAGATATATCCGGTTGGGGGGGGGCTATATTAAGGCACCAATGTAGAGCAGGGCCATCTTGGAGTTGGGCTTATTCCAGGAACGCTTGGTCTCGAGCATGCTCGTCCACATCTTCTCAATGAAGGGCACATCGGACGACAAGTAGATGTCTGGGTTCACCTGTCCATAGGGCATTAGTTCCAAGTCTCACTTGGTCGAGAGAGCAGAGGGTGCGTACCTCCTTGTCCATGGAGGCGTAGTTGAACACGCGCGCATGCGAGTGGGGGCAGTCGTAGTCGCCCTCCACGTACTTGCCCATAAAGTCCAGCAGCCAGCCGGTGACGGCAATCGTCACTGTGTTCTCCTCGGGGAAGGTCTTGGGGCATTGCTTCCTGTGCGAAATTTAAACGCCACAGTCAGCAGCTTAAACTTGATACACGAGAGGGCAGTCATCGCGTACTTGGCTCCCCAGTGCTCCAGGCACAGGCACTGCCGTGATCGCGGGTCGCACCCAGCAGCTTCCTCTCGGAAATCCTTGCCTGGGACGCGCACAGATGAGTACAAATTCTTGTTTCCTGGTTGAAGAGAGAGATGCGAGTAGTAGTAGTACCGTGGAGATAAGGACCCTTCCAGGGGCAGTCCTCCTGTGAGCACGCGGCCTCCTCGTCGTTCTCCCACTCGTCGCCGAGTACCTTGGGATTCTCCGCCGTAAGCTTCATGCGCGCATCATAGTTTACCTTGTCCTGCTCCATTTCGGCGGCCAAGCGCTTCAGGAACTCAACGCGTTGGGGGTCCTCGATAATCTCCTCTTCGTCAACCAGGGCCGGACCCTCGGTGTTGGTCTGCTTCTCCTCCTCGAGCTTCCGGAGCCGCTCGGCCTCTTCCTCTTCCCTTTGCCTGGCAGCCTCCTGCTTGGCCCGCTGGGCCTCGGCCTCCTCGGCCTGGCGCTTCTCCTCGGCCTCGAACTCCTCGGCCTCGCGCCTGTCCGCTTCCTCTTCGGCCTTACGGCGCTCGGCCTCTTCTGCCCGGCGCTGCTCCTCCGCGGCCTCCTCCAACCTGCGGGCGGCCTCGAGGTCCTTCAGCCTGTTTTCCTCTTCGCGGCTCTGCTTACGTTTGGGAAGCAGCGTTCAGCTCCTAAGGGCAAAAGGGGATGCAACTCGGTTAAAGGACCGTAAAGTGGTGCTTGGCCGTACTTCTGCCTCCTTAGGAGCGGGGTCGGAGAGAGGCTGGATATGGGCGTTCATGGGGATGGATTCGTGGTACTCTCTCGAGGGAAAGTTCGCGGGCGAGAAGGTGATGGTCATCGTCAGAAGGAATAAGACCTGGAGAGATGATGCCATACTTCAGATTGAGATGATGCGAAGATGTATAGTGAAGGATCGACTTACCACCATGACCACGAGAATGAACGTATCAACCTTGCCGGAGGAGGTGTCCCTCCTATGAAGCGGATGCACGACTCGTCCTCTCATCTTTCAATCACTGCCGATCTTCTCTTTTGTCAACAGACGTGGCGTAGTGTTGGCCTTACCTTTTTTTTGCGGTTTCCTTTTAAGGTGACCCATGGAAGGATCTGAGGTAGCCCCCTCTTCATCATCTTCGAAATCGCGCTGCGTTCCTCCCATCTATTTCGCACTCTCCCTTCTTGGCTCTTGCAAGGCATTGGGGTGGCCACCGAAGCATGATCTGTGCAGAAAAGTCTTGTAGTAAATTCGATTATTGACCTGTTTGGCTTGGTATTGGTTTTGGCGGGAAAACGGAACGCAATTTGATGAACGATGTCACTGGCAAGGCTGCAACGTACTAGGACCCCCTCGTGGTTGCACACTCTTTGCCTGCAATCGTTGCATCGTGGCTCATTCTTTTTTCGGATTGTAGGACAGGTCAAGGGGAAGGAGAAAATCAGAGATGACGACGAGGATGCCGCTGATGGCGACAAAGAAAACAGCAGCGAAGTTGTCAATGCACCAAGGGACCAGCGCCCTGCCCCCAAGAAAGCAGTAAACGGCGAATACGCCAAAGTCGTCCCATTTGCTGTACGCTTCGTTCTTCGATGCAGATTTTGCCAACATCTAACCCTTGCCATTCTCGCAGGCCGTGTGCCAACTATTCGAGCGCTCGACACGAGCGTCCAAGTCCTCTACGAGGAAGAAGGACCTGCAGAGCTTCTTCGGGGCCTACAGCGATGACGACTTCTTCCCGCTCATGCGCCTCCTTCTTCCTCAGGTTCACCCAAGGACCTCCTCTTGCCACCGCCCCAACACGAAGTATACTCAAGTCTTGTCAACGTGATTCCGAGTGTAGTTGGACAAGGAGAGGCAGACGTATGGCATGAAGGAGTCGGTACTGGCCAAGCTCTACGTGCAGATCCTCGGCATCTCGCCCGAGAGCGACGACGGCAAGCGGCTCATTCATTGGCGAAGACCCAACGGAGGTACCACCCTAAGCCTTGCCCATTAGACCATGGCTTCCTCGCTGCAGCCGTTTACCCTGTGCACAGCCACCCGGGGCGCGCAGACCGCGGAGGCGGGCGACTTCGGCACGGCCGTCTTCGAGTCCTTGAAGAAGAGGTGCGCTCGACTCTAGAGAGAGAGAGAGAGCTTTAGCCAAGACTAGAGCTGACCCGCTGTTGACCAATCAGATGTCCCGATAAGGGTGATATGTCGGTCTACGACGTCAACGCGGCCCTGGACTCACTCAATGCAGCGGTCGACAAGTGACGTTTCCACACCCCAGGGTCCAGGCCGGTCGTGATGTGCGTGTGGCCTCTGATATTGACATGGACGATCGTCCCGTGCGTCCCAGGAACGAGAAGACGCAGATCTTGAAGGTGATGCTGCGGCGTACGACTGCCCTGGAGCAGAAGTGGCTCGTCCGAGTTATACTCAAGGGTCCGCACTCCACCACCGTGAAGTTGTTCTTTCGGGGCCTAACACTTGTTGATCAACATGATGTCACAGAGCTGAAGATGGGCTCTTCGGAGAAGACGATCCTCAACTACTTCCACCCCGACGCGGTGGAACTGTTCAACATCACATCCAACCTGCGCCGCGTTTGTCATGAGCTCAAGGACCCAACAACTACCTTGAGCGCCAGAGTACGCCATCACTCGCGGCCCGACACGTCGCGCAAGCCTGTTCCATTGGTGACCCCTTTTTTGTTGTGCGTGGGCCGTGTGCCGGGGCGTCGTAGGGTGCCGGCCTTTTTCAACCGGTCAAGCCAATGCTGGCCGCACGAAAGGCGCCGGAGAGCGTGGTGAAGCTCATGGAGGGCCGGCCGTTTGTCATCGAAAACAAGTTCGATGGCGAGCGTGTCCAGGTGCACAAGGACGGCAAGACCATCAAACTCTTCTCCCGGTCCGTTTTGTGCCCTTAATCCCTCGGATCGAATTATTATAATTATAATTTTAAATTTTAAATTTTATTTATTTTTTCTCATTTCCGTTTACCGGCAGCAACTCGAACGACATCACGGCCATCTACGGCCCTACGGTGATTCCGATGCTGCAGGAGTGCATCGGGGTGGCGCGGTGCATCATCGATGGCGAACTGCTGGTGTGGGACACCCTGGCAGGCCGGTTCGAAGACTTTGGCAAGCTCAAGTCCCTGGGTAGCGTACCTTGCGCAGCCACCTCACGCAGTGCCACCCGCTTGCCGCGCGCTAGAGGCCAACCCCAACTCTTTCTCCCCGTTTCTCTCTCTCTCTCTCTCTTTCTTTCTACAGCTCATTACGAGCGAGAAAAGGCCAGCGGTTCGCTCAGCTCGCAAACGGCCACCCTCGACCTAGCGAACAACTTCGGCAAGCAATTCTGCTGTATCCTTTTCTTCCCACAATCGCGTGTGTGTTGCCCGTGCGTTACGTTGCGAGTTGTGTGCGCGTGCTGTGTTGCGCGAGGCGACACACGTTGGTTTCCTTGACCTGCTCGGATATGGCGTTCGATCTGCTGTATGTCAACGACCGGAGCGTAATGAGCCTCACGGGCGAGCAGCGTATGCTCATGCTCAAGCGCTGCATCAAGCCCAAGGTAGACCAGACCACCCACACCTCGTCCGCCTTCCCCCGCAACTCTTTCCAGTTGTTGTGCGACCCCCTCATTGCACTTGCGCATGTGATGGTGGACCACACGTACCACAGGAAAAAGTGGTGGAGATCGTTGCGCAGAAGTCGGCGTCCACCACCGAGGAGATCGTCCACGCTCTCGATGTGGCCATTCTTAACAGGTACCGCCAACGAGGATATATCTCAATATATATCAATATGTAGCAATGTGTAGCAATATATATATCAATAAATATATCAATATGTAGCAATAACAACGCTCTACGTCAGGGAGGAGGGTATCATGATCAAGGACATGGAGTCCACGTATGTGCCCAACGAGCGCAAGAACAAGTGGATCAAGCTGAAGCCCGAATACGTGGACGGAGTGGGCGATGACCTCGACCTCATCATCCTGGGTATGTGCGCACACGACACACGCACGACCACACACGCACTCGCCACCCGCCGGCTGCCCACGCGTGTGTGACAGACTTGGCGTCTGTTGGTGTTGGCCGGCGACAGGCGGGTATTACGGAACGGGTCTCGGTCGCCGCGGCGGCACCATCTCGCACTTCCTCCTCGGCGTCGCTGCCCAGCGCGAGGAGTCCACGGACGGCTCCGGCAAGCCCACCCTGTACGTTGGTGGTTTTTGTTGGTGCGCACACGCCGCACACACAGGGTCTGATTTCTTTTTCTTCTTCTTCTTCTTCTGTGCGAACAGGTTCTATTCGTTTTGCAAGGTGGGCAGCGGGTACTCGGACAACGAGCTGCGCCTCCTCCAGAAAATGCTGGAGAAGCACTGGAAGCCCTTCAACGCCCAGAGCCCGCCAGCCTGCTTCCAGCTGCAGGGCGTGCAGGAGAAGCCCGATGTGTGGCTCGACCCGAGACAGTTGCGTTTCCTCATCATACGCTCACCGCTCGTTACGCCCTTGTAATCGCCTACGTTGCTCACATCACTGCGTCGTGCGTGCCGTGCCGTGTCGTGTCGTGTCGTGTGTCATGCGTGTGTCGTGCCGTTGGTCGTGTCGTGTGGCGTGTCACAGTTCGCGCATTGTGCAGGTGAAGGCAGCGCAAGTCACGGTTTCGGAAAAGTACCGCGCGGGCTACACCCTACGCTTCCCGCGCGTGATCAAGATCCGCACGGACAAGAACTGGACCCAGTGCATGGACCTCACCGGTACGGACCTCGTGCCCAAGCGGAGCCACTCCACACACACGACACATGCCACGCCACCACACGGTGGTAGATTGCTGACGTCAGCGCAACGTCGGGCGGGGGCAGAACTGGTGTCGCTGGCGCAGGAGTTCTCGGGTCGCTACGCCAAGCGCCGGGCCGGACCTGCGCTGGAGCGGGGCGAGGGCAACTGCAACGACGCCGAACAGAAGAAGAAGCGGCGGAGCGGCCCTTCGTCGCGCAGGGCACGTATCCACGAGCTGTTTCTCATTGGCCAGTGATGTGTATTCGGAGCTCCTCTCTCTCTCTCTCTCTCTCTCTCTGACACGCCAGTGGCCGTGCAGGGTGTGACGCTGGGCAGGCAGTTTCAGGACACCGACGTGAGCACCATTGCAGTCAAGACCGACTTGTTTGCCGGCCTTCAATTCTGTACCGCACGACACACGACACACACGACACACATCAACGTCTCACTGAGGGGCCGCGCGCAATGCCCAGGTGTGATCACGGGTGACGAGGAGAAGAGCAAGAGCGAGCTGGAGACCCTCATACACGAGTACGGCGGCCACAAGGTCCAGTACCCCGGACCGCAGACCTTCTGCGCCATCGCCGGCAGAGAGAGTGCGGCACTCTCTACCCCCCTTCCCCCCCTCTCTTCCCGCTCTTCGCCACACTCACACGTATCAACGTCGTCGTCGTGGTGGTGGTGGTGGGGCCGGGCGCTCAGCGCTGAAGGTGAAGAACATGGCCGCGTGCGGGATGATCGACATCGTGCACTACCGGTGGCTCAACGACTGCACGGCCCTCGCGCAGCGCCTGCCGCTCGAACCCAAGTACATGATCTTCACGTTGCCGGAGACCAAACGGCGCTTCCTGAAGGAGATCGACAAGTACGGCGACAGCTACACCAAGGAGACCGACGTGCAGAACCTGAAGGAGGCCTTTGCCATGCTCGTCAAGCTGCAGAAGGAGGAGGAGCAGCTGGCCCTGGCCAAGGCCCACGACCACGACGACCACGACCGGGAGCGCGATGCCGACTCGGCCGAGGCGGAGGTGAACGCCAACAACGGTCGGGGCGCCGGGCTCACGAAGCGCAAGCGACCGACCACCGGTGAGGCCAGGTCGAAGGAGGAGGCCGAGGAGGAGGTCAACCTGAAGCGGAAGCGGGTGGAGGAGCTCAAGGTCCTCCTCAAGGAGCTCGACCTGCGCGTCTCGGGCGCCAAGGAGGACCTCATCCAGCGCATCCTCGACTGCAAGTACCGCGGCCTGCGCGCCACCAGGGCCAGCAAGCGCGCCAAGAAGGAGCCCGACGACGATGGTGTCGCTCCTGATGCTGCTGACGTCAGCAGCACCGCCGTCAACGCACAGCCGCCTTTCAAGGCCCGCGGCGACGATAAAGGTGGTGACGATGACGATGGAGATGACGATGACGGTGGCAGGGTGGCGGACTTGGCGAGCTTAGAGCGAAAGTACTTCTGGGCCGAGGAGAACGAGGTCAAGCCGTGGTGGGCCATCTTCCGGGACTACGTCGCCTACTTCGATCGATACGCCGCCGTGAGGTACGTCACCACAGGCCAGCCCTCACCTTGCTCAGATACATACGCTCTTTTGCTGACGTGTGTGTCGTGTGTCGTGTGTCGTGTGTCGTGTGTCGTGTGTCGTGTGTCGTGTGCGGTCGTGCGTGTGCGGTCGTGCAGCGATGTGTCGACGACCATCGCGTGCTGTGGGCTCGACGTGTCGGCTGCGCTGTTTGTATTCTACGGGGGCGCCCTCAGGTACGTTACCAGTGAACGAGTTCGATCGCCCACAGCGGCCTGTGTCGACTCACACCACGCTCCGGCCTCGCGTAGTGAAACGATCCACGCCGGGGTGACGCATGTCGTAGTGGATACGAGCGATCCCACGCGCCTGGATGAAATCCAAAGCCAAGTCGCGCAGTACGACACACACACATATGACACAACACACGACACACGCGAGTGCGATCATGACCTTTGTGTGGCAATTCCCGACGCACAGGACGACACGCGACAAGACACAGCCTTGTCACGTGGTGAGCAAGGAGTGGGTGGAGGAGAGCGCCGCCTCGCACGACGACCTCGACGAGCGCGAATTCTACGTCCTGGGCGAACAGTTCCACGCCATCCTCGAGGACCTCTGATGCTCTGTTTCTCTCCTCTTTCTCTCCATCTCCATCCTGTAATCAATTTCTTTGATGATTGGCTAAAGCTCAACAAACAACAAACAATTATCTCCTCCATCTACTTACTTACTCCTCGATGTCAAGGTCGCCCGGCTCCTCTTCGTATTCCTCGATGATCTCCTCCTCGATGATCTCCTCCACGACCTCTTCCTCCTCCTCATCGCCGCCGTAATGCGCGCCAGAATTATGGTCATCGTCGTCGTCATCGTCGTCGTCACCGCGCCTCCGCCGCTTGTTCGCGCGGCCGCTCTCGACGGGAGGCGTCGGGGCCTTGAGCCGGATGGTGAGCGGAAGCGAAGACGAAGACGAAGACGAAGAAGACGACGACGAGGCCGCAGCCGATCGCCTTCTGCTCTTCCGTCGACCGCTCGCCGCTTCCTCCTCGGCAGCGATGGCTGCCGCCACGGCCGCCACGTTGGCCGCCTCGTCGTCCTCATCGTCGCCCCTCCTCCGCTTCCTCCTCCCGCCGGCGCCGCCCTTCTCCTTCGCTTCCCTCTTCGAGCCGCCGCTGCTCTGGCGCTTACCCTTCCCAGTGGCCGCGCCGCCGGTGGATCGCTTGCCTCGCTTGCTCGGCTGCTGCTGCTCGGCCTCCTCCTCGCCGCCGTTGTCGCCGTCGCCATCGTCGGCCGCGCCCGCTGCCTCCTGGTCGCCGTTGTTGTCGTCATCGTCGTTGGCCGCGGCGACGGCGTTGGGGCCAAAGTGCTGGTCCCAGTGGACATTGAAGAGCTTCTGGAGGAAGACGGCGTCCTGGTAGACCTCGCAGTCGGGGATGTTGTACAGCTGGGCGTTGTCAAAGATGAGGTTGAACTCCTCCTTGAAGAGCTCGGCGGTGTAGCTGCCCTTGTCGATGTTGGTCTTGATGTTGTTCAGCGACAGGGGCCGCTTGATCACCTCGTAGTAGTCCGGGTAGAGCTTCTTCGACGGCAGCCGCAGGAACAGCTTGCTCCGCTGCCGGCCCGACTCGGCCTCGCGCGACGTCGCGATCGCGTCCCAGATGAGCTTCATCTTCTCCTGCATCTTCGAYCCCCTCTTGCGCGCCTGYTGCTTTCTACCGCGCGGCGGCGGCGCAGCGGCGGCGGCCGTTGAAGCCTCCCTGCGGCTCCGCTTGCGCGGTGGCTGCTCCTCCTCGCGCTCGTCTTCRTTGTCGTCGATGTCGTCTGCGGCGGCCCCGTCGTCATCGAGGTCCAGCGCGTCGGCCTGGCGCTTGGCCCGGCGRGCGAGGTTCTTCTCRCGCAGYTCGGCGACGTCGTCCTCATCGCCGCCCTCCTCGAGCAGCTTGTCCCACTGGGCCTCGGTGAGGCCGTCGTCGTAKGACACCGGCGCGGCCTTCCTGCGGTGGCCGCGCCCGAACGTGGCYGGGTCGTCCTCCACCAGCACGTGCTCGACGCGGAGCCACTCGGGCAGCTCGTCGTCGGCCATGAGGCGCGGCAGCGGCTCGGCGCGYCCCAGGCGCTTGGCCTCGGCGCGGTCMCGCTCGGCGCGCTCCTTGTCCATCTTCTGGAAGAGCTCGAAYTCGTCGTTGGTGCGGGCCAGCATCTCGTTGACCTCCTTGTCGGTCGGGATGTCGTCTTCGTCGAGGTCCTTGGCCTCCTCCTCCTGCCGCATGATCTCCTCGAGCATGGACTTGCGCTCGGTGGCGTTGGACTTCTTGTTGAACATGCCGGCCTCGATGATCTTCTTGTCCAGCCCCAGCTTGTAGTGCGCGCGGGCCAGAATGCGCTCCTCGACCGAGTTCACCGACACCAGCCTGTACACCCGCACC
>CACVKS010001150.1:0-11644 GCA_902749335.1 Acanthamoeba triangularis
ACGAGAACGCGCCCAACAACGAGGACAACCAGCACGGCGCTCGCGGCCTGCTGGCCAAGATCAAGAATTTCCTCAAGCGGCCCTTTAGCCACCACTCCAAGGCCGACGATGCCGGCAGCGGCCGCGCCAGCAAGCGTCAGAACCGCAGCAGGTCGCGGTCGAAGGAGACCGCTGGCGGTGACGAGGAGGCCCGGCGCGTCAGCGAGCGCCACCACACCGGCGAGCTGGCTGCGAAGGAAGCCGATGACGACAACGACCACACGGCGCCGCTGCACAGCGCGGTGGTGATCACCACCGTGGACGAGACGACGGGCGACGAAGTGACGGCGCTGTCGGTGCCCGCGCTGCTGCCACACGACCGCAAGGGCAAGGGTAAGGCCCACGCGACCGACGCCGACCACGAGGCCGTCTTGGCGGCCGACGGCAGCGACCCGTACCTGCCGGAGCTGTTGCTGGCCCCCGACGAGATCCAGCAGCGCGAGCGGGAGCGCATCGCCCGACTGGTGATCGAGAACTCGGGGTGGGACGTCAACCGCATTCTTACCGAGGAGTGCCGCGTCTCCGGACCCGAGCCCTACACCCAGGTACGTGTGCCGCGTGTCGTGCAGCGAGTGCGGTACATTGACAGCTCACTGACCATCATCACCACCACCCACACAACAGATGACGCCCAATCCGGTGGCCTGTTCGGTTCAGATGGTGCGGAGCATGACCACGTGGAGCGGGGCGAACCGCAAGGAGACCTCCCTGTGCCACGCCCATTTTGCGCTCATCAACAAGGCCAAGCACTTCATCTACATCGAGAACCAGGTGCGTCGCGTTCTGCTTCGTCGTCTTCATCGTCGCGTCTTGTTGTGCCGTGTGGTGTGGTGAGCGCCAGCCAAAGTATTTCTTACTCTTTGTTTTGTGGACTCGCGTCACGCAGTTCTTCATCTCGCGATTCGACGGCGGCAGCGGTCCACAGAACGCGATCGGCCACGCCCTCGTGTCCCGCATCGGCCGCGCCGCGCGCGAGCGTCAGCCCTTCCGTGTGATGATCCTCCTGCCCGGCGAGCCGGCCATGGGTCCCCTCCCCGAGATCAAGAACCGACAGATCATCGGCCTGTACGTCCTTTGTCCCCCCCCCCACAGTTCTCCTCCCCCGCTCATCCTCACCACCTTTGTGTGGCACGCGCGTGTGTCGTGCCGTGTGCGCCGTGTGTGTCCAGGCAACACAACACCATTTGGAAGGGACCCAAGTCGATTTTCAGGGAGCTGCAGCGCCGCTTCAAGAGTACCACTACTCTGCCTTGACTCCCCCGTGATATAAATGATAATTTGTGTTTTTTTTCCTTCTGCAGTGAGCTTCGAGGAGGCGAGCAAGTACATCTCCTTCCACGCCCTGCGCTCGCATGGCCACCTCTTCAGCGTGGGTCCCGTCACCGAGGGCGTCTACATCCACGCCAAGGTACGCCCAGCGACCCATGGGTAGAGACCGACCGCGTGTAAACCTTTCTTACCGGTTTCTCTTTCGCTTTCACGTGTGATCCAGCTCCTCATCATTGACGACCAAGAGGCCATCATCGGCTCGGCCAACATCAACGACCGAAGGTACGCCGCAATGTGTGCAACGCGTCGTGCGCGGTGTGTGCGGTGCCCTCAACAACGATCGAATGCAACACAGTTTGGACGGGCACCGGGACTCGGAGCTGGCGGCGTGGGTGAAGGACGACGACATGGTGGCGGGCCGAATGGGCGGGCAGCCGTTCTACCTGGGCCGCTTCTGCCACTCGCTCCGCATGTCCCTGTGGAAGGAGCACCTCGGCATCGGCAACGACGATAAGAAGCTGCTCGAGCTCATCAGCGACCCCGTCTCTGAAGAAGGCCTCACCTACTGGTACGCATTGTGTGCGGTGGTGTGTGTCGTGCCGCGTTTTCGCAAAGACTAAGACTGTGCGATGCAGGGATCACGTGGCCCAGAGCAACACGGAGCTGTACGAGAGGGTGTTCCCCTACATGCCCCAGAACTCGATCCAAACGCTCAAGGAGGTGGAGCGACGCAAGGACGCCTTCCACCAGATCCCGCTCGACCAAAAGCTCAAGGTGCGCACTCATTGACATGCTCTCATTGACATGCTCGCGTGTCGTGTCGTTGGTCGTGTCGTGTCGTGTTGGCGCCTAGACTGACGATGTCCTTTCTTGAAACAGCTGGAGAAGGAGCTCAAGCAGGTGCGCGGGCATCTGGTGAACTACGCGCTAACGTTCCTCGAGGGCGAGCACCTGGAGATCTCCCTCACCGACAGCCCCCAGTACATCCCCTTCAAGACCACCTTCTACTGACCCCGCCGGCACGCACGGAGTGATAAAATAAAAAGATAGTTACATTTATCATCATTGGCTATTTTCAAGTTGCTTGAATCTCTGATTGGTCGGTCATGGTGGGTCACACCTTTCAGTTCCTGAGAAGACTGGCAGAAATGCAGCCAACATGCTGGCACTCTCTGGTGCGCAAACACCAGCATGAGCAACAGACCACAAGAAGGAAGAAAGAGCAAAGTGGCAAACACAACACAACCAAGTGAATACAAGAGAGCAACAATAGAACACCATCCATGAGTTGTGCAGTGGGTCCAGTGGCGCAGGAGGTGGTGCATTCGGTGCCCAAGGCAGCCCTGCCTGCTCATGGCCTGAAGGTGGACTCCGGCACCGTCCCCTTGGTGGGCCTCCTGGAGAAGATGACCATCAACCAGCTGGTACACAACACCACCTGGCCACCCATACCTTGCTTCCTGTCATCTTATACTTCTTCTTGCAGGTGGGCGACAAGCAAGTGGTCACAGTTCGCGAGGACGCTCAGCTCAAGGACGTTATCAAGTACGCTTGGTCAAGATTAAATGTCATGCTTAAGTCTCTACTTACCATGATGCTTTCTGGCTCTACTTCTCCATCAGTTTGTTGGCCCAGCGTCGCATTTTGTCAGTGCCGGTGCTGTGTAAGGACTCGCGCGACGTGCTGGGGTTCGTGGACGTGATGGACATCCTCACCTTCATCGTGCGCCTGGTCACCCACGGGCACGACATGCAAGAGGCCCAGTGGAGCGCCTGGGCCAACGACATCATCACCCTCCAGGCCAAGGGCGAACAGTTCGGCCAGACCCACGTCAAGAAGGTCATGGGTACACATCACTTCTCTTGTTTTGTTGTAATAGTATAATGTGTTAACATCACTTAGCTGCGTCGAGGGCGGACATGTACTTCCCGGTGTACGGCCAGGGCACGGTGCTGCAGGCCATGGAGCACTTCGCCGCGGGCCTTCATAGAGCGGCGGTCTTCAACAAGACCAACAAGGTCCTCACCAGCATCATCACCCAATCCGGTACGGACCACTTTCCTGACTCGTTTGTTTATTGGTCACTTTTAACTCCGACACACTCCACGATCACAGATGTGCTGCAGCTGATGCTCAAGAACTTGACCGGCTCGTCGCTCGGGGTACTGGGTGGGAAGACCATCGAAGAGCTCACGCTGGGCACGTCGTCCAACGTGATCTGCATGTCCACCAACGCCCTGGCCATCCACGCCATTTACCTCGTACGCTCACGACACTGGACCCACGAGCAACGACACTACACGACACTAAGAGGTCTCACGCACGCACGCGCAGATGTTCTTCCACAGCGTGAGCGCGGTGGCGATCACGGACGAGAACGGGAAGCTGGTGGCGAACTTCTCGGCCAGCGAACTACGCGGGCTGGGCCACAAGAACTTCGACTGGCTCCTCCTCAACATCTCCGACTTCCTGGGCCGCATCGCCTCCATCACTCCTGGGGTACCAGTCATCCAGTTGTGTCCACTACGTGCGGTGTGTGCGGTGTCTGACCCGGCACCCTGTAGGGTAAGCTCTTGTTCCCGCTCACGTGCCGCAAGAGCACCCACATCGAGGACGCCATCAACATGCTGGGCACCTACCGGGTCCACCGCCTTTGGCTCGGTACTAATCCAGCGCTCACTCACTCGCTGGCTCTCTCTCCTCTCGCATTCTTTCTAAGTCTCTTTTTAACTGCGTGTCGTGCGGTTGTGTGTGCGTGTGTGGTGGGTTCAGTGGACGACCAGGGCAAGCCGGAGGGGCTGATCTCGTTGACGGACGTGATGAGGCTGCTGCTCCCGAACGATGCCATTCCCGACCCCGCGGGCAAGCCGCCTGGGCGCAGGAAGTCGTGGGTCGAAGAGCCCGCCTCCTCTTCCACCTCGACCTCATCCTCGTGAACGTAATCGCCACAAGCTTGGTGGTTGGCTCTACTTCTACTCCTCTACTTGAAGAAGGCGATGGTCAATAAAGAGAGTAAGAGGTGTTCTTATTTACAAAGTAGTACAAGACAATGGTCTGTAGTAGCAGGTCGAGTGGTGTATGTGCAGGGAGGCCGTTCCTCTGTCGCCGTCGTTCGCTATCGAGGTCGAGCGTGTAAGGTTCAAGGCCTGGGTCGTGAAGGTTTGGCGCTGGATCTTCAAGCGGTGTTCTGGTTCGAGACGCGAATCCAGTGGGAGATGGCGTTGAGCTGCTGCAGCTTCCTGTTCTCGATGGTCTCGGGCAGCACCTCCTCCTTGGGGTCGGGCTGGTCGAGCGCCATGTACTCACCGAGTCGCAGCTCGTCGTCAATAGGAATCTTGATGATGTGGCTCATCTGTAGAAGGGTGGAGGTGCAACTGTGAGCATGCGAACTCGGGCGAGCAGGAGAGCGCAGAGATAAACGTACCTCGCCTTCCTTCTCCTTCACGAGCTCCTTCTGGAGGCGGTGCGTCCACTTGGCATAGCCAGACAGGGGCGGCTGCACGTCGTCGTTGCGCCTGGACCTTCGGCAAGTAGAGAGCAGGAAAGACATCTTGAGATGATTTGTTGTGAGAGGAAGTGAGTAGAGCGGAGAGAGTAGCTGTAGTTGCTGTGCTGTGCTGTGCTGTGTCTGATGAAGATGAAAGAGGCGAAGGTCCTGTCGTTATTTGTAGGCCGTCGGGCGCAGCGTGCACTACATGAAGCGGTGAGCTGCACGGCAGGTGAGAGAAAGCGAGAACGCACGTCGACCGCTTCCCGCCAAATCAAAGCGCGCCAAAACCTCAAATTCTTCGCCAAATTTCCCGCAATCCCACGGCTGTGAACTCGTACACACCACCAGAGATATTTGAAGAATCGCATGCTGAGTGGGGCGCTCATATCTCGCGTTCTTTGTGAGAATCAGGGCTGGTGTGGTCTCCGGGCGTTTTCTGTGCCTTCTCCGGTGGTGTGTGCCTTGTGTCCTCAAGGCCAGGCTCACTGCCCGGCCTATCAGCCCCTTGTGGACAACTTGAGCGCTCGGAGAAGCAAGACAAGTCTTTGGCCCTTTCTTGACGTGCGCCAGGTGGTTTTTGTTTGTGCTAATTAATTGAAACGTTTATTGGTTTATGCCTCTGGCTCGCTATCTCGCCACAAAATTGTGCGCTTTTTGGCGCGAAAGGTCAAGTATTGACCCTCGCGGCTCGCTTATTGATGACTGTCTTCTTCACGACTCGCGCCCGCCCAGGGCGTCGAAGAAGCGGGTCATCGCGTTGGCCTGCTCCAGCTGCTGCAGCCGCTTGGCCCCGGACGTCGCCACGTAGCCGAACGGGGTCATCGCCGACCTTGCCGTGGGCCTCTGCGTGGCGCTGCCCCCGTTGTGGTCGCTCCGGCGGTGGCTGCGCCTGTCCTTCTTCTTCTGCAGCTTCCGCCGGGCGAGCTTGCTCCGCCGGGAGTGCTGGCGGTCCTCGCTCTCCTCGCTGCTCTCGCTGCTGCTCCCGCTGCCGTTGTCCTTCTCCTTGCCCTTGGCGCTGGGTCTCGAAGTGGTGGCCGAAGTGGCCGAAGTGGTAGTGGCGTTGCTCCACAGTTCCTCCTGCTCTTCCTCATTGTTGAGCTCTTGCCGGGGCCGCTGGTCGTGAAGGTCCTCGTCCTGCATGGCCTGGAGGCGCTCCCAGCGGGTCAGCGCTCTGGCGCGTCGCTTCTCGTTGCGGAGGCGCAGCTCCTCCTCGGTCCTCTTGGTCTTGGTCGTCTTGAGCAGCCGCATGGTGTTGTGTGTGTTGGCTTTGCGTGCGTGTGGCGTGTGTCGTGTGTGTTGAGTGGGGGGAGTGCAAGTGAATGGTTTGGCGCCGGCAGAGCGTCAGTACTTGTACTTGGCTCCGGAGGCGCCGCTAGTACGAATACACCGTGTGCGGACCGGAGAAGATCTTCCTAGTCGAGATAAGGAGCGAGACGAGGAGATAAATTGCATCGCCCAATGGCACGCGGCCACATGGATATAATTAATTGCGAGGCCCGCACGGGTTATGGGAAAGTATGTGGGCCATTAAGATCCTATTTATGGTTCAAAATGACGTTGACCATATTTCCGGGAATTACATACGGAGATTTTCGTCTAAATTTACATGATTTCACCACCTGGGCGGGCTTGCCGTTCTTGTCAGCGGAGAATCAACGAGACAGAGCCCGCCTACACGAACACGTTTTGTGTTTGGTGTGTGTCGGAGTTGAGCAGCGCACACGACAGACACAACCATACATACCACATACACACGATCCAACGGAAAACACGTACGTGCGTGGTTGTGGTCGTGTCGCGCGGACCGCAGAGGAGCAGGTCGGGCTTGGAGTCACCGTTGAAGTCCAGAACCGCCAAGCGCCGGCCGTACAGCGCGAACGGCCTTTCGGAGCGAACGCAAAGACCCGCTGAATTCGCCGGCGCCTGTACAGTGTTGCCGCAGTATTGCGGGGTCAGCGCCGGTTGCCACCATTGGCGTGTTTTTGAAGATACATCCGAACAAGCTTGCAACAACAGCGCAAACCACAACATGCACGGCAAGCCCGAAAATAAACTCTCGACCGGAGCGTTGCAGGCCAGTGCGCAAAGTGTGTGTGTGTCGTGAGCCATTTGGGGCGGAGGGACGTACGGGGGCGACTGTGCCAGTGGGAAAGTGCGGGCCGCCGGTCCACGCGAAGACTGCGCCTGCGTCAGCTCCCGCATCCCCGGCGAAGTGCGGCTCAGCCACCACCAAATCATCCACGCCATCGCCACTGCGGTCCCGCCACATAGCGGTGCAGCAGTGAATCTCGTGTGCTATATATGTGTGCGTGTGTGTGTCGTGTGTCGTGTGTGTCGTGTGTCGTCGAGTGATGGAGTTGTATACTCAAGATCACCGAACGTTAGGAACTGTCCGAAGCGGGCGTAGCTCTGCTCGGACTGGAAAGTTGTGCGTGGCCCTATTTTGTGGCCCAGCCCTTAGTGCCGGCCAGCAGCGTAGAGGTGGTGTGCGCGACGTACGCAGTTGGTCGATCGAGACGTTGCCCCGGCCCATCAGGTCGCGCTCCACATCAAGCAGCACCACCTCCCCCGCCTGCATCATCTCCCAGAACCAATCTGGTCCCCGCACGTCGCAGTGAGCCGTGCGACCCCGCGAGCTGAGCGGAGCTGGGGGCCGAGCGTACAATAGTAGACGGGCCGGGTGGGCATGCTGACCGCCAGGTAGAGCGAGTGGTCGCGGTCGCCGCCGTAKGGATTGCCCAGGGCCAGCCCGACGCCCAGGTGGTCGAACTGGCGGGCGCCCGACAGGCGAAAGACCTGGCGCGCGGCGAGCGGCGACCCGGGACTGGCGGTGAAGAGGAATCCGTGGACCCGGCCGCGGCCGCTCTGGCGGGTGGCGGGGTCGGACGCGCCGGGCGCTGACACCACCAGCAGGCTCCCGCCCGACGCCCGCGCGTGGCAGGCCATCGACGAACCGAACCAATCGTAGGCCGCCTCGCCCTCCATGAACCAATCCGCATCTCGCCTGCGTGTGTGTTGTGTTGCCAATTTCAGTGTGTCGTGTCGTGTCGTGTCGTGYCGCTTGTCGCACGTACTTCCAATCGAGGTGGTCCTGGGTGCGGTGCCGCMGGGTGGAGGAGAGGAAGACGGACACGGCSCCGCGCTGRTAGGTGAAGAACTCCCACGTGTCGAGGTGCAGGTCTCGCCCGCGGGCGTAGGGCGAGCCCACCACCAGGTCYGGRTGCCCRTCGCCGTCCAGGTCRCAMCCGGCCTCCAGCGCGTAGCCTTGCCCCACCGTCGCCGTAAGGGCGTCATTAGTTTAGAAAAGAACGAAAAAGAACGAAGAGATGAGGCGGGAGGTGAGTGAGTACCGAGGTTGGTCCAAGAGCGAAGGGTGGCGATGACGATGTCGGGCGTCGGGGAGAAGGAAGACTTGTTGTTGCCGTGCTTGCGGCCAAGGAATACGTACACGCGCCCATAGTAGCTCAGATCGCCCGACCTGCTCGCCATTCATCAGCTCGCAGCGCAGCGCACAGCACACGACACACGAGGGACACTGCGCTCACGACACACGCTAAGGGGAGGGGGAGATCGAACCCAAAGCCTGGGGCGGAGACGACGAGATCGAGCAGGCCGTCGAGATTGAAGTCCAGGGCGGCGACGGCCTCGCCGAATCGCTCGTTGGAGGCGTGGCCGTGGAAGGCCCACACGGCCGGGGAGGTGGGGTCGCCTCCATGACTCGCGGCGGCGGCTGCGGCCAGATCGACCGTGTGGTGGCCTCGGGCCGTCGTCTCAGTGCCAAAGACCACGAAGGCCGCCCCCACCTGTGACCGGTTGCTGTGCAATGGGGTATAGCCCGGTGCTGCATGGCCCAGTGTCGGTATTGGCATTGAGGTCCGGCCTTCATCGTCGTGGGGGGGCTGGGCCACGTACCACCAACCACGAAGTCCTGGAGACCATCACCGTTGAAATCGGCTGTTGCCAAGCTGGTGACGCAAACGAACAAACGAGAGAGTTAATGCGGCCGTGGTGGGATGGTGGTGGTGGTGGGTGCGAAGGCACCTCTCGCCGGTGTAGGAGTAGCCGACGGGGACTCTGCAGAAGATGGAGGAAGTAGTTAAGGGGGCGAAGACGAGCGATGGTAGGAGGGGAGAGAATGTTACGAGAAGGAGAGGGAGGAGCCTGCGGCGGGTCCGGTCTGCGACTCGCAGTGTTCGGCGCCCAGCTTGTCGATTCCCAGCTTCGACTGCGCGGCGGTGGCCTCGGTATTGACAATGACCGGCAGACCCGCCGGGTTTTTCACCCTGGGATTGAAGAGCACCACCCCATCCCTGTGCCCACATCGCGCTTGTGAGTGAGTGCACGCACACGCACACAAGACACACGCACGTACGGAGTGATGTGCTGGTCGAAGTCGATCTGCAGGACGTAGGGGCGTAGCGCCTCGGCCAGCCCTTCCCGGCGCAGCTGCGTTGGGCCACAGACAGCGCAGTTGTTGGGGGGGAAATAAAGGAATGTGAACAGCACATGGGGCGCATACCTGACGCACGGCCATGAGCGCCCCGCCGTCGCTGAACGGCTGGAAGCCCTCCTGATCTTCGAAACAGAACCGAATGGGCCGCCCGGTCTCCAGCGCGGAGATCACGTTGGGCCAGCATTGCGTGGTCCACGAGGCCATATCATTCACTCCTCCTGCCCATGCACCAAGTGAGTATGTGCGTGTCGTGTCGTGTCGTGTCGTGTCGTGTCGTGTCGTGTCGTGTCGTGTCGTGTCGTGTCGTGTCGTGTCGTGTCGTGTCGTGTGCGTGTGCACGTGCACGTGCGTGTGCGTGTGTGTGTGCGTGTGCGTGTCGTCATGATGTCGGTTACCCAGCCAGTAGTCTTGATAGTGGTCGATCATGAATGGAGCGTCCTTGGCAAACTCGGGATACAGCACCTTGCCCAAGTACTGTTTCACAGGACCAACACGAGGCGCGCAGAGGGAATGAGGCAGGGCAGCGACATCGTTGTTCCAGCTCTGGGTGCGCGTACCTTAATGGCCATCACCTCGGCGTAGAGCTCGCTGTTGCAGGTGCGGATGACCCACGGTGGCACGCTGTAGTTCAGCGCCGCGAACACCTGCGCCAGGTCCTCTGCCGGCAAGAACCTGGTGCGCGCGCCGATTGAGCACATGAGCTGTCTACAAAAAGAACGAAAACGAAAAAGAGAAAGAACGAAGAGAGAGAGAGAGGAGATAATGCACCAGGCGTCGGAGAGGAAGGAGAGGTCGAGCTCGTAGGCGGCCATGAACTCTCCTCCGGCGTCTGCTTCCGAGTGTTCCCTGCCACTGTACGAGCTGTTGCGCACGTAGTAGTCGGCCTCCCCCAGCGCCTGGATAAAACCTGGGAGCTCTCACCATGAGTTTCGTACGGTGCAAGACACAGCAAACACGACACACGGCACACACGGCGCACGGCACATGCACGGCACACGACACACACCTTGCTGAATGAATTCGGCGGTGGCGATGTCGTGCCACGTGATGTCGGCGACGGAATGTGACACGACGCCCAGTAGGAAGGCGATGAGCTTCTGCGCTCTGTCAGACCACGTCCCGCCATTCGCCTTCGGGTAGTGCCTGAGAATGTGGTCCACCACCGCCCTTTGGAACGGCGGCTAGGTCGAGCGTTTTGTCTCAGCAACACACACACACACACACACAACACACACAACACACAAGCGGGACCGCACCCAATGTGCGGCTTCGCTCATGTTGGGCAGAAGCGGATAGCCGACGTCGGCCAGCGGGCACGTGTAGCCCCAGTCGGGAAAGGCCGCGCCGTTCTGGAAGGCCTGCTGGTTGGCCGGCTCGCGGAGCAGCTCGGCGTAGGGGCGCAGGCCGGGGTAGTTGTCGCCCAGCCACTGCTGCGCGCGGTGGGCGATCACGTTGTGCGTCGTCACACCACAGCCTCGGGTCCCCCTGGCGGTACATCACATGTAAAATACTCGTTACTTGTCTGTTCACGATTTTAGCAAACACTTACCAAACATTTACCAAATATGGTAATAATGTTGAAAACGCTCTCATTGGCTAATCCAAAACAAAAAACGTGTGCGCTGCCCTCTTTTCTGTGGTATGTTTTCGGGAGGAACGCGGGGGGGGGGCGCACAAGGGAAGTAGGCAGAGGATGGTGAGCAGGGCCAAGATGCCGGCGGGGAACAGGCCGCCAAACAGGGCGCGTGGCTGCCCCATTGTCTTGTTATGGGCGTGGAGAGGTCGCACTTTCAGGTTTTGTTGTTTGGTCGGTTGTGGTGAGCGCAGCCACAAGCCGCAGTTTTTTCGACAGACACGCTTGACGTTTGACCGCACCGCCACCTTAACTTTTCTTCATCATTTTTGTTGGTGGCTCTTCTTGGTTTGTTGTTGGCTCGCGATCCCACCTGTGAGAGTTCGTGGTCTGGGGCGAACCAGGGACAAGGGACATTTCTTCGGCGGAACTACTCATCATTAGGTGGAATGTGTCGCTCATTGTTGACATTTTACATGTGTGTAGGGAATGTGGTGACTTGCCATGGCTTCTGGTTTCTTCTCGGAACAGAAGCGGTGGGGCAAAGCCGACGACAGATCATGGGCAGTGCTGAACCAGTGCAGTAGCGCTGGCGTGCCCCAAGCAGTAAACGGTGCCAAGCAAGGTTTTGCCTTTTATGGGCCATGTGCCCAGTGGCACTGCTCACGAGATAGGGGCAGGGATACCTTGAACACCAGGTGGCACGGCGAGCCAGGCACCTATTTATGGCCCTTTTGCTCTCCACTCCTGCTCTCCACGCACAGCCTACCGACACCACTCGCTCTACAAAGAAAGGACAGCTCCCTCCCCCATTCTACAC
>CACVKS010001151.1:0-11643 GCA_902749335.1 Acanthamoeba triangularis
GAAGAGGGGAGTGGTGGTGTGAAGGAGGCTGAACCCTTGTTGAAGGTGATGACGCTCTGCGCGAACTTGGCGTCCGAGGCGTTGAAGCGGTTGGCGACGTATATCCCCTCCAGGCCGAACAGGCGACGGAAGTCAACCCTTCCATTCGGGTCCCTCTTGTTGTACCTGGTGTGGGAAAAGGGTGGTGATGCCTTCAGCGAATGAATTTACCAGTAAAACACACGCACACACGACACACCTGCCACGCACGCACGACACAGTAGCTATACCGGAGGACTTCGGAAAACTCGCGGTCGAAGCGATCGGAGCCGAAGGTGGTACCGTAGAAGGGGTTATCGCCCAGATCCACGTTGACAAAGGCCTCGCCCTCGTCCAAGTCCAAGATCGTGTACCTCTGCGTGTGGACGCCGCACCAATCACCACGGCCGTGAGTCAATAACCGATCTACGGCTGGCTGGCTGGCTGGGTGGGTGGCTTGAGAGGAGGAGGGAGACAACACCTTCTCGACAATCCGGTCCGAGTTGGGGAACAGGGCGCGGGAGTACACCTGGCCACCGTCCACGCTCGACCAGAGCTCCAACCCCTGGCCCGAGCTCGTCTGCAGAGCCAAGCACGTTGCTCAGTCAACGCGAATGTCAACAATGCGCGAGTGGGTAAGCGACGGGGGGAAGAACGTACGCAGACGATGAAGACCACCTTCTTGTGGTAGAGGAAGGCTACCGCATTGGTGAGGGTGTAGTCGATGGAGGCGAAGTAGTTCGTGCTGCGCAAGAACGCGAGCGAATTGCCGGCGCGCCCAAGGGCGAAGATGTTGCCCTCGGGGACGCCGTCCTTCCCGGCCGAACCCCACTCGGCTTGGTCCACGTGGTCGTGCTTCTTGGTCCAGGTCACGCCAAAGTCCGTCGTCACGTACAACTGCGGTTACCCATCACCAGGTGAGAGCAGCACCTTTGAGACACACACGGCACACGACAAACACGACACACACGACGCACACACGACACGCGGACGTACGTTCTTGGTGTTATGCTCTGAGATGATGGCGAGGGCGGTGCTGGCGAGGGTCGGGTGGGCCTGCAGGGAGACGAACTGGCGGTCGGGCGCCACGGCCGTGTAGGTGAGGCCCTGGTCGCTGGTCTTCCAAGCCTTGCCCGTCGTGGGGTTGAAGAACCACTGCATGTCGGTGCTGTTGGTGCGCGACATGGCCTTCACGGGACCCACTGTGGTCTGCTGCGACCAGCTCTGGCCTTCATCGCCGCTGCGGTAGAGGCTACCCGCGGACGTGATCACGAACACCGCCTGTTCGGGCAGAGTCATCGTACAAGGTTGACACAGTTGAGGTGTGGTGAGCCTTGAAGGAGGATTGAGGGAGGCCATGCGATGGAACCTGGGTTTTGGGGTTTAGGCTGTCTGGCTTTCTGATCCACTCAATCACCTCGATGGGGCCATCAATCTCAGTCTGAGGTCACAGCAACGTTAACTAATGTAAGAACGATGTCACAGATCCCCTGAAAGTTGATCCATCATCGAAATTGATTGGTTTGATTCTCACCTCCACGACGCGAGCTGAGCCGGCAGTATTGCAACTCTCGCCCAAGGCCACAGTAGTACCAAAAGCGGTGAGCAGCAGCAGCACGGAAGCTGTGCACAGCGCCAAGAAGCTTCGCCTCATCTTCGCCCGTGCTGGTGCTGTGTCTGTTTCTTGCAAGAAATCAGGCACTTTCCCTTTTTTCTTTTCCTTCCTCCCCCCATGCTATCAATTCCTCCCGTGGCCTTTGCGAAAGACGCAGCTTGGAACTGTATGTGCTGTCGACAATAAATGTTGTGAAATATGGTCTAATGAAAATGAAGAAGACCATGGTGATGAAGAAGAAGATGATGAAGACGTTGAATGTTGGTTGATGGTCATTGTGGTTGCTCTTGTAAGCTGAATGGTCAATAGTGCATTTTATTGCAAGAATAAAAAGGGGCTGGACCAATTGAATGCCCATTACACACACACACACAAACACATGCAAGCACAATTTGCTCTTGGTGAGCTTCCCACTACTAACATCAGGTGACTATGGATCAGCAGAGGGCAACCTATGCCTGGCTCAGGCAGGAAGATGTATCTCACCATAATACCCTGAGTGACTCTGCCTACCCCTACTGTGACATCTGGTCTTATTCCCATGGTACTCCCCTCCCTCTCTATATAGCAGCAGCAGCAGCTCAACCACCCCATGCTGTAAGTGATAGGACTGCCAATTGGTGCCCACCTGTGTTTTTTCCTATTTGTGGCCATGGGTGCTCCTGTGGTGCACAACCTCCATGCATAGATATCAGGCCTGCCTGGGACCAACAACTGGCAGCCTTTGAGGAGCTCTGGGCATGTTTCCTCTCTCAAAAACCCACTTACCCTATGCCCTCTCTCTCCACTATAAACCTGGTGTTCATGAAAAAGGGACAGTGTACCTTTTTTCTAAGCTAAATCTGTGCAGATATAAAGCCAAAATTACCCTGTTTTCATCATCTGTCTGTACAACTTGACTTCATGTCACCAAAATTCTTGAATATTTGTACATACATACTGACAAAATCCAAAACTCAAAAAATTCTATTTTGTGTACAGGTTTCCAATCCGACGTGCATTTTTCTAGCCTTTTCTTGCCTTTTCCTGAGATTTTCCGTACACTTTTCCCAAATTTACCAAAGTTGGGTGGTTGAAGTGTACAGGTGAAGCCAGAGTATCTCAGGAGTGTACAGGTGCTGGTGCTACAGCTCTGATAACCTGTACATGATGCCAGATAGTTAGTGAAAAAGGTACACTGTCCCTTTTTCATGAACACCTGGTTTATAGTGCAAACCAGTCCACTGGCCTGCCTGGAGACTCATTGAAGCTGCTGTTCTGGCATGCTGAATAATCTTGTTGACTTGTGCTCCTGCCAAAATGTATTTCACAGATTTTTCTCATCCCTATTTCCCCCACACCATCAACCATACATGCCAAAATTTGTGCCAAAGTAGGAGCCAAGTTTGCTGACAAAGTTGTGTTCCAAGTGCAACAGCTGCACATCTTTCACATCTTCAAGTGGCCATGCAGTTCCCAGGTTCTCTCTCAGTTGGCACAGCACCCAACAAAGGCACAAGCTCCCAGTTCTTGAAAGAGCAGCCTTCAGGATTCTACCAATTTGGTGAATCAAGCAAACATCAATCCCTATTCTGAGGTAGATGTGCCACCATGCTTGGATGATATGGCATGACTTTTTGCAGACACTTTTCATGTGGTTCCTGCATGTAAGGTACAATCTTCCTGGATGGACATCTAATCAGATATACCACCACTTGAAGTGACCTCAATTGTGGAACTTTGCTCCAACACCACTGGCGTTGTTATGTGATTCTGAAGAGAGCAGAACATCAAGTTGGTCAACTTTGATTTCTCACACCTTGTGGCTCAGTCTATCAAGGAGTGTGACCTTAGCTACAGCACCCACAGCTACATTGCCCCCAAGTGCTGGGAGGCCAAGCAAATGCAGGACAGCCAGGGCATATGAGCACAGGTGAATGTGTCATACTGATGAGACCAAGTGCTTGGTTCTTGTTGAGACATCTTCATGCCTGTACTGATCTGGTTTGTTCTGCTCAGACAACCAACCCAGCTGCTGACATGTACACACTAGGTGTCATCCTCATCAAGTTCCTCCTTGGGATCTCCATGGACAGCCACCAGTTGGAGAGCATCAAGGTCATGCACTTCGTGGATGAACTCATCACTATGACCAGAAGCTGTGGCCTTTCAGCTGGCCCCCCACTGCCAGGACAGTAGATGGGCAAATGGCAATTTTATCCACCAAGGCACACCATTTCACCTTTTCCCACCTCAAAAGGTGGCCCAGAGGTGGACCAGCTTGCCTTGGTGTACAGAAGATGGAATGTTCTGTCTTAAAGTCGACCAACATTCCATCTTCAAGTCCACCTTGAGTGTACATGTGGACATCAGTTTTTCTTTTTTCACTCTGTGTTGTGGAGAGGAGTGAGTCCCAAAGTGAACACTTTGCACATGTCATGTCATGTTGTGTCATGTTGTTGGTGGTGTCATGCCACATCATGTCATGGTGGGAAGTGTACTGTGCTGCTTGTAGCTGATGTAGATCTTGACATTCTTGTGAGTCATCCATGGTTGGACATATTTGAAGTCAAGGGTGATTTAGCCATCCTCTTCCATGGATGGGGTCCCACTTGATGTTGGTTGCACCTGTTGCAGCCATGATGACTGTCTTCAGAGCTGGTTTCAGAGGGGAAGCCCAATTGGGCAGATCACTTATCTGCTGCTTGAGCTTTTTCCTGCTCCACAGTGGTTGGCTGCTGTGTCACTTGTGTTGCACTGGTTGGCTGCTGTGTTGATGAAGGAGTTGGTGTGCTGATTTGGGGTTTTTTACTGTTGCACCCATTGGATGGGAGCTCACATTGCATCTTGATGTTGCTGACCACACCACACTTGCACTTATGCAGGAGCAGCAAGGATTCTGGAGACATGAGCATCACATGCAGTTGACTGCAAAGCAACTATTAGTCATCCTCATCTTCACACTCCTCAAAGGAGAGGCTCAGACCAGACTTCTTCTTAACACCACATCATATGAACCAGGCCCAACATGCTTGACTCCATTTGACTTCTGTTAAAGAACCTGTAGAGTGGACTATGTTTCATGTAAATAGATGAAAGCATTCAACACAAAAGAAAGCACATAGACATACTGGAGAGCTTGACTTGCCAACTCTTGCAGGGGGCAAGACAAACACTTCCTCATCCTCTGGGTGAGTGTCTGGTTGGCTAGATCAACCACCTCATCACATTCTAGCCAAGTGGAGAAATCCTCTACACAAGGTGCACCATCTACTGGTGTTCAAGAACAATCACCTACTTCAACAAGGCATACAGCTTTTTCAAGCAACAGTACATTACCAACCATTCTTCCATATCACTTTTTGCCACCTTACAGTTCTCAAGTGCCATCATTTGGTTAATTCAGGAGACAAGGAGCTCTTTTGCCCAACATGCTACAGCAAGATGACAAACACACTCTACTTCAGCAGCCATGACCCACTCAGTCTGCTCTTTGGTTTGCTCCCCATAAGCACTCACTTGCACTAGGGGGGGGACAGGAATGGCAGTGCACAGATTGCAAGATTTGGCTCTCACATCACAGCAGCACAAACAATCCAAACACCATGCCAGGGCAGCCAGAGAGAAGTATATGCTTGCTTGCTTTTGCTCTTCACTCTTTGTGAGCTAACATAAACACTTTTGTTAACAGGCACAAACAAGAAGCTGGCCACAGAACAGCTAAAGCACCCATGCAACTGCAAACAATTCAAGCAGTGCATACAGTACAACACCACACCACCCACCCCCCCACAAAAAACCTTACTTCATGCATGTCTTCAGTTACATGTGGAACAGTGGAACAGGGCCAACACACAAGGGCAAAGGCAGAAGGACTGCCAGCTCATCCTTCCCATTTTTTATATCACCTGCTCAAGCATGGATACAATGTCTACTTCAAGGCTGACAACACCACACTCCATGGCTACAGGTCTGTCTACTGCATTTTGGGAGATCACCCATCTCAAGCACTTTACACTGGTATGTATTTCAGCCACAATACATTTGGAGATTATAGTAACCTTCATTTCTTATTGCAGGGCTGGCACAGGGTGGCTGGGGGTGCTGCCATTACTGCCATAACCAGTTGGCCTTCTTCCATGAGATGGAGTGGCTGATCAAGGTTGGCAGTCAAATGGTGCACTGGCCCCTGTGACGTGGCAACTACTGGAGTATGTATGATGTTAATGTAATGGTGCTCAAGGACTCCAACAAAGGAGCCTGTGGCAAGGTTGGCCCTGCCAATGAGAAAATAAAGGTGCATGGCTGGGGCCAACAGGTTTGCCCATTTTGGGAGCTCCTCTGGATGCAGGAATTGTTTTACAATTGCTTTGGTATCTGCTTGCTGCAAATTGAGCACCTGGGTCTTCTCAAGGTTCGTCACACATGCAATCCACACAACTTTTAACTTTATTAACCTCTTCTCCATTCAAAGAGACACTTGCAGTACACAAGCACTGTGCATGGGCTGGAGGAAGAGCTCAATGAGGTGTTCAAGGCGTTCCCACCATTCCCAGGAAAGCAGAGCTTAACCAATTGGACACAGATTGTCCAGCATAATCCAAACATATGTTTTCCTTTTTCTTTCTTCTCTGTTCTTCTCCATGCAACACTCATGACCATCATTGCATACAACATGTGTGTGACCTATGGACATGCACACACACAACCAATGCATACACACATGCATGACCAACACACATGCATACACACACACATGACCAACAGACATGTAGGGAAAGGTGGTGGTGGCAGGGCTGACAGGAGGTGAAATGGACAGCTTCCTACAGCTCACTGAGCTCCTGTTCAAGGAGCAGCTGAGTGATCTGCAGGAGTGCCAGTGCTGGCAAATCCATGTTGATATTGTCTGCCTCCTGCAGCAGGACAGCTTTGACACCAACAACCTTGACAAGCTTGAGAAGCTGACCAAGAGATGGAAATGGTCAACTTCTATGGTGGCATTGCTGAGCAGCCAGCAACATGACAATGAGCAGCCTGTGATGAACTCAAAGAAGATGCAGTCAAAGAAGTGGTTGTGGATGGCTGAGACAGCAGCCAGCAACATGACAATGAGCAGAGAGAAGCTATTCAGCTTCAAATTTCTGAACTTCAAGGTATGCAACACTGGTCAGAGTTGATTTGCTTCCTTGGTCCCCCATGGGTGCAGGATATGTGCCTGTGGGAGCAGTGGCACCTCGTGGTGAAGATGACTGTGTGTAGGACCAACCAGATCAACACTGAGCTTGCAATTCTTGTGAAGTTACAGCTTTCTTGCATTTTTTTACTCTGTTTGCTAACCTCTTGTTTTGTTGTTCAGATGCACCAAAAGGACATGGTGATTTGTCACTGAGTGAACACTGGGCTGCCCCATGTGAGCTCTGTGGAGGGTTCATGGATGGAACCCTACACACTCAGTGTCTGTGGTGAACCAACCACCATGAGGGACCACAAGTGGAACCTTGATGACACTGTCAGCCATGAGCTGGGTGAGGGCGTCCAGATAGATGAGAAATCACATTGCACAAGTTGGCCCACTACTATGGCCACTTCCTATGACCAGGCAATGGGATTGCCTTGCATGTTCCCAAAGAGTATCCAAACATATGATAGTGATAGTGTGTGTTTTTGCTTCTCATTGCAAACTCTTTATTTAATTGTAGATATGGTTCATCATTGACAATGCAAGACACGCTGTCCTTGGCAAGTCTGAGATGCAGCATGTCATAATTGGAAGGATATATCATCTGCTTAGAATTGCCTGTGATAATGTCATGAAGCTGTGGGTTGAGCTTGAGCTTGGTGATCTGTGCAGTGTCAGCAATGGCTTTCTCGAGTTCCAGCTCTTCTTCCCTTCAGGTGGAATGGATGGACTGTTGCCAAGCATGTCCACCTTGTGCCACAATGGGTGGGCCTGATTTTGAACCATTGTGTTAGGTGGCACCTGGGTGACAGGTGGGCCACACCAGTGAGTGGTGCATGACCAGTGGTGTGGGTGACCAGCAGTGTGGAGCACAACCAGCACAATGACTAGCACAACAACCAGTGGCACAATGACCACATTGGGCGCAAGTGGGAAGGACCAGCAGCACAGAGCATGACCAGTGAATGGAAGTGAAGGTGGGTGGAGGTGGAGAGAAGGTGGACAGGAGGTGGGCAGATGTGAAGGTAGAACCTTCCACCTTTTGTAATAAAACCATTCAACAAATGGATGTGGAAAAAGGTGACCTTAATGTGCTGGCTTTTGGTGGTTTTTTCTGTCTGTGGGAAGGTGGGAAAAAGAATGAGCAGGATGTACAAACAAAAATCACATGAAAATGTACACTACAGGCGCCCTGCCATTTTTGTGCAGTGACTGTACAATAAAAAGTGAAGAGGATGCAACAGCAGCATACCACCATTACAACATGCCTCTCTCACAAGCACAAGTAACAGAGTGTGTTGAGAAGAGGATCCCTGCCCCTGTCCTCTGTTCAATTGTTGCCTTTGTTGTTGCTGAAGAACCACCACTCTGGGGCCTCCACATGGCAAGCACTTCTTTTGCCAGTTCAGTCTTGTGACCCTCTACAAGGACTGCTATGCCATCAGTCTCTATGCCAACACCAAGATGTGGATCCAGTGCTCATTGAGGTCCCTCCACCACAACATCCACATGCTGTGCCATGTCCACAAGTGGTGGGCAAAGCAAACAGTGAACCTCAGCAAGGTTACTTCCTGGCTGCTGAGCTCAACCTCACTGGTACAGTGGCAGGTGTCTGCCTCTGGATTGACTCCTTCAACATCTGCCTGGCTGGGGTGATGAAGACCTCAAAGAAGGACCCATCATGGAGCTACAAGCTCAACTCCCCCAGCCAATGCTTCATGGCTCTACTCAATGCACATGGCTGGTTCCATGCACTCTGGGGTGGATATGTTGAACTGAGGGTGGTGGTGGAAGCTGAAGGTAGTAGTTGTTGGTAAAACGAAGTGCATTTGAAACAAGTGATCATGTACATTATTTATACTTGTTGATTGACCTCTTTGAGGTTGCCTGCGTTTCTCTCTTGTTGATGTCATGCTCCTGCTGTTTCCATCTTTGTCTCTGTGGTCCATGTGTTGCTTTCCCATTGACATTGAGAATCCTACAAATGTTGGAGTCACGAGCCAGTACTTGACTCTAACAGGATACTCACCCAAGGTCTATGATGGTGACTTCCTCAAGATGCAACATGAATTAATCAATACCCAGCTCCATGGGGCCATCATCCTTGGTGACAACCACTTCTCCTATGGGGAGACTGGATTTGACAGGGTCAGATTCATCACCATGCTCTCACGCCCTTGGGGTTGCTCAGTGAGGTTTGAGGGTGTGTGCACTCTGACTCAGGAGCAAGAGCACTGCAACCATGAGGTGGCCTCAGCCTGCACACAAGTCAAGAATGGCTTTGGCTGAGTGATCAGCATCTTTGATGCCCTGAAGGTTGCATGGCACAAGGACAAAGCTCAGCAGAACACCTGTGTATGGACTGCTGTTGGTGTGGCTAATAAGTGCATCCAATAAAGAAACAAGTCCTCTAGGGGTGGACATTGACCAGCACAAAGCTCACGTTCTTTGTCATCACAGAAAATGGTTTGTACAGTCTGTGAATCTTTTTATTTGTACGTAGTGGCAGAGGGCCAAAGACCGGCAAGTTCTCCTGGCGAAGCGTTTCCGCCAATTGGGGTACTACGCTCTCTTTCTTCTCTCTCTCTCTACGTGCATCCATTCTTGAAGAGAGTCTTCTGCTGGCCTTCGACCTTTGTCTTTTTGTAGATGTGTCCATGATATGTGCATTCCCGTAATATAAATATAAATATTATTAGAATTCTCAATTGAACACGACTGGTGGCTGGGAGCGCACGACCGACTTGGCCTCGAGCCACAGCCTGGGCGGCGCGTGGGTGTGCTGCTTGAGCCCCTTGCCCCCGGCGTCCTTGACGTCGACTGGCTTCTGCCGCCGCGCGTCGTGCCACCGCGCCCGCTCGTTGTGCTGTTGTCCGCTCTGCACCCAACCCACCACCACCCACCTGCTCAGTTGTTGTTGCGCTCCCAGCCTCCAATAAGAGGCCAATACTGAGGTGAAGGGAGAAGAAAAACGTACCGGCAGCTTGACGCCGCAGGTGATGAGGAACCGTTGGGTGGGGCGGGTCACCTGCCTCATCTTCTCTTTCAGGAGCAGTTCGTGGGCCGGTGGAAGTGGCGGAGCAGAGGCCAGGTTGTTCGGTCCGGCGACGCCGGCGTCTTCGGACCGAGGAGGCGATGTCGGCCTCCCCTGCTGCGGCGGCGGTACATGGAGCGGAGGCGAGACGGCGCGCCATCGCCCGCCGTTGCGTCCGCTCTCCTCCGCTTGACCGTGTTTGAAGGTCCCGTGCCGTTGCAGCCCTCGCTTCAACACCTCCGTGTCCCTTTGTCGTGTGCGATCACACCGTCAGTCGAGGCTTCCGGGCCTGGTGCTAACCCTAGGGTTGGGCGAGCGTACTCGATGGACAGGCCCAGCAATTCGGCCGCCAAGAGGGGGCCGGACAAGAGCAGCTTGGCCTCGCCCGTGCCATCGTCGATCGAGGCCTCGGCCTCGGCCCGAAGCTCACGACCAGGCCTACGCCACGTACAGAGAGCAGAACGACGTGTAACTCATCGCGCACGACGCGCCGACGAATGAGCCCGGGAGTAGGCCCGAGTCGGTGCGCGTACCCGAGGGAGAAGGTGGCGCATATGAACGCGGTGACGGTGCAGCACAGGCGCAGGAGCGATAATCGCAGGCACGGCCGGCACTGCAGGTCGTAGAGGCAGGCCTCCGCAACGTGGTCATAGGCTCGCCTTTTGAGGAACTTCAGCTGAGCACACCGCACACACCGCACACACCGCACGACACGACACACCGCACGTACTCGATGGGCAAGGCGGCCGCGTGCAGTGCGGCCGACGCGGTGGGCAACGACAGGACGCGCACGGACGACGTGGCCTGCAGCTGGCAGCGCACCTCGAATCCGGGGCTCACCTGCCGCCGCACATTCCTGAACACGGCCTGCCAGGTCGGCCACGCAATCATCAAAGAATGTCAAGAATGAGTGGCCAGCGTCTGTCGATGTCTGAGGAGGAGAGGTACGCGGGCGCCGGGGAGGAGAGAGCGGGGCACGACGTAGCAGTCGGCCGAGACGGTGATCGTGTCGGCCGGCGGGGCGTGCAGGTGGTCGGCGCACACCACCCGGCGCTGGGCCAGGCTCTCCGGGGTGGCCTGCAGCACGCTCACCACGACGCAGGCGAACGACACCAGTCCGGCCCGTTCGTCGCGCAGCGCAGGCTGGATCGCGCTGTACGGGCCGCCCGTCTGCTTGTACTCCACCTCCAGCAGGTCATGCACCCTGACGGCCAACGAACGTCACACGTCAGCAGCCCGCATTGTTAAAAGAGCTCTGTATGGTAGGTACGTTTGAATTTCATTGGTCGGGTTGAGCAGTTGGGGCAGGGCCTCGGCGAGCGCGGCGTCGTGCAGCGTGGCGAGCCGCCGGGAGGCGACGACGCTGAGCGCCGCGGGCTGCTGGTCCTCGGCGCAGCACAGTAGGGGCCGCCCGTTGTCGGCCGACACCAGCTGCAGGCTCTCGATGCGGCCGGCCGGGTGCAAGCGGTAGCGCTCGCCCCGACTGTCGGCGACGGCGCTCGCCCCGTTCAGGCCGTACACCCCGCCTGGCCGGAGCGCCGCGTAGTAGCGGGTCAGCCGAGGCGCGGGCAGCTCCAGCGTGATCACGGGCGGCCGCGGCCCTTCTCCGCCTCCCGGCAGCTGCGACCCGTCCAAGGGCGTTGACGGCGCCGAGGTGGTGGCGGTGGGCAGCTGAATGGCCTCGACGCAAAGCGATTGCAGGCTCAAGCCGGTGCTGGGCTTGTGCACCAGTCGGTCGAGCACCTGCAAAAGGTGACGTCACACAGCGTCAGCCCGTTACGCCTGGTGGTGGGTGGTGGGTGGTGGGCCGCCTGGTGG
>CACVKS010001152.1:0-11616 GCA_902749335.1 Acanthamoeba triangularis
CCTCGCCCACCGCCCACGCCTCCTCATCACCTCCCGCCTCATCTTCTTCCTCTTCGCTTTCCTCTTCGCCTTCGTCTTCGTCTTCGTTCTTGTCGTCGTCGTCGTCGCAGCTCCGCGCGGAGCCCGGTGCGGCGGCGGCAACGGCGGCAACGGGTACGTCGCTGCTCGAGCAGAACCTCAAGCGGAGGGCGCACGACAGGAAGGACAGCCGCTCGAGCCTCAGCATCTTCGAAAAGACCCTCATCAAGAAGCGAAAGCTCGGATTCGACACCGACTCCAGGTACCCAAGCACCTTCCCCACCTGTGTGCGTGTGCGGTGGTGCGTGTGCGTGTGCGGTCGTGGTGTTGACCGTTGCGTGCGCGTGTGCAGCCACTACCAGGACAAGGTGCTGCTGGAGGCCATGCTGCTGCAGGACAACCAGCGACACATCCTCGATCTCCTCTCGCTCTGCGTCCACCACGGTAACCCCCCACCGCCCACCGCCCACGGTCTTCCCAGCGTTGACTGACTTGGACTATCTTAACCCCCTTGGCTTTGACCGACCTTGACCCAACGCAGACGACGTGGAGCGGCTGGGCGTGCTGGCCGACCTGTACCTGGCGCGGCTCATGCGCACCCAGGACCCGACGCCCACCTACGAGCAGTACAAGGAGGTGCTGCCCCGACGGCCCACCTTCCCGCGCGACCAGTTCGTGCAGAAGATCTTCACCCAGAACGCCATCCTCGTGCCCCTGCTCGAGCTCATCGCCCGAGGTGCTCCCTCCCACCGCCCCGCAGTGCTCGCCGTTCCGAACCACTCAACCACCGCACACGCCACACGCCACACGCCACACGCAACACACACACACACACGACACGCACGACACGCACAGAGCCGTCGATCCTGTACCGGTGTCTGGAGGTGATACGGAGCCTGATGGTGTACACGATCTCGCACTGGCACGCCGAGATCGCGCCCCAGCCGAAGACGTCGACCGAGTTCAGCTTCACCTGCCGCCTTCTCGAACTCCTTCGCAGCGCCAAATGGGTAACGCCCCCGCCCCCCAACCATTGGCTGTTTTCGTGGCACGACACGACACGCACACGACACGACACAGTGTCGACACGGAATTGTCGCTCCCATAATGGAAGGGGGATTAGTGGGGTGGCACCTTCAAAAGGGGTCGCCCGGGCCTTGTTCAGGTCGGACCTCCCGAAAGGGAGGCTCCATCTGTTAAAATTGGAACGATACAGAGAAGATTAGCATGGCCCCTGCGCAAGGATGACACGCAAAATCGAGAAGATACCCAACTTTTTTTTGCTCTCTTTCTTCTTCTTCTTCTTCTTCTTTTGCTGCTCCCCCTCCACTACTTGAACCATCACCACCATGAGCCCCGTTGCTCGTCATCCAGTCCAGGCCACCTGATGTGTTTTTATTGGCGCTGTTGCTGATGATGATGTTGAATGGCGTGGTGGCGTGGTGGTCGGGACCAGGTGCCGGCTCCGCTGTGCTACTGCGGGGAGATCCTGGGCGAGATCACGCCGGAGGAGATCACCACCATCCTGCTCGCCGTGTGGGACTTCCTGCACCACTCGCCGCCTTCGCCCACCCACTACTTTGTCTCGACCTACGAGCCCAAGGTACCACCACCCACCACTGTTGTTCACCACCCGCCCAACACTACCTTTGGGCATCACCAAACGAAGAAGCTTTCCGTTACTGACCGGGCCGGGCACTCGAACCCTCACAGTACCCGCCGGGGGGCGACGACGACAAGCGGCAGCCGGTGGTGTGCAACGTGGACCCGTTCATGCGCACCCTGCGCAACGTGCTGCGCCAGAACGTGGGCAAGGTCTCCCTCAACTACGCCCGATTCTTCTAGCCCTCGGTGAGGTAGAACGGAACATGAATAGTGGTTTCGGTTCACACTTGACAGGCACATGATGACACAGCACATATTTTGGGGGCGACACACGACACACAACGCACCACAGCACGACACACGGGGTCGACAAAAAACAAAGCCTCTGAAAATTTGTCGCTCCCATAATAGGAGGCCGGCACGCAGAGGGCAGGGCTCAAAAGGGGCGGCGAGGCACAGTGCAGGTCGGACCTCCCGAAAGGGAGGCTCCATCTGTTAAAATTGGAACGATACAGAGAAGATTAGCATGGCCCCTGCGCAAGGATGACACGCAAAATCGAGAAGATACCCAACTTTTTTTGCTGTACTCCCAAGCTCTGATAGAGTTATCGATGGACATCGCTACGGTGGGCAAGCGGGGCAGTCAGGATCGTTCACGAGAGTAGCATCCACGCGCCGGGGATACCCTAGAGCTAGCCGCCTGATCAAAGGCGGTTAATGCGGCTGCCTAGCGCGTACCAGTCGCCGCACCCAAGCACACCCCTATGTGGTGTATGTGCCCCATATCTACCGGTAGATCTCTCCGGATTGGTCGGAAAAATCCATTAAAGCCTTGGCCAACCTAACGATTGGCCCCGGTGGTGTGGCCTCGTGATGGAGGGCTAAGCAACATTCGCGGGGTGGGATGCCACGTGTCAAAGACACTGCACTAAAACGCGTGAAACATCAGAAGGTAGTATTTGTCTTCCTCCACCGATGAGACTCAAGACACCCTTCCTCTGCTTCCTTGTTCTGCTTATTCTGGCCTGTGGGGCCCACTCCGCACCCAGAGTCGGGCTGTTCTCAGTGCTGGCCAACCGCGACTTGTGGGTGTTCGAAGACCCCACCTCGCTGGTGACCTTCTCGCCCAGCGCAGTCGTGCGCGATCTTCTGCCTTTCGATGAGAGGGGCTCCGCGGTGACCAGTTCCAAGCATGGCCTTGGCAGCTTCGTGGTGGTCGGCTCGCAGACCGTCGCAGTGCAAAGCCAGGCACACCACCCCTTCAAGGTCGCCTTCAACTTTCACCCCAACACCACCCTCTATGCCGCCACCTACGTGCCCACCACCAGCGTACGTTACTCCTTGCTCATGGTTGCATGTTCAGGTACTTTTTTTTTAATGGTGCTTGGGGGTTTAGGCCCTCGTGGCGGTCGGTGTCAACAGGTTGCGGCAGGGGAGGTTTCGGTTTCAGGAGGAGATTATGTTCTATCGCTCCGAAGCCGGTGGCTTCACGTGGACCTCTTCATCCTCCTGGCCCAGTAATGACCCTCAGTCTCAGTCCTACTATTCTACCGGACGCGCCACCATCTCCTTCTCCCCTTCTGGCGACTTTGGCCTCTGTCGTATGCCCCCTCTTGTTCCCCTTAACGCTTGCAGGTCTAAAGTCACTCACCTGAAAGAAACACTCTACCAGTGCTGGGTGACCACATGTTCAGGACCGCAGACGGGGGACGCTCGTGGACGACCACTGCCTGGCAGCCCCATTGGGCGTTGTCCGTGGCTGTCCTTGACCCGTCACTCGCTGTTACCACCTCCCAAGCGTGGGGCGTGGGCGCGGTCTACACCTCCACCGACGCCGGGACGACCTGGCTCCATAACTACCTCGAATATGGGACCGGCATAGTGCTCCTGGACCACCAGACTTGGGTGGTGGCCACCTTGTTCGGACAGATCTGGCGCACGACCGACGGCGGCAAGACGTGGGAGTGCACCTTCGAGAGGGGGAAAGGTCTGTTGGCATGGGACCGTATGGCCTACAACGCGG
This sequence comes from Acanthamoeba triangularis, assembly GCA_902749335.1. Lineage (NCBI taxonomy): Eukaryota > Discosea > Longamoebia > Acanthamoebidae > Acanthamoeba > Acanthamoeba triangularis. Next base: position 3,647 of record CACVKS010001152.1, read on the forward strand.
ACTGGGGCGCCCTTCTTGCCGTTGGCTCCATCTCCAACGGCACCGGCAGGGCAAGCGCAATGGCCCTCTCGTGGGACATGGGCGGCCAATGGCTGCTCTCCGGTCCGCTGGGCAAGGCTCACCTGTTCGACCGTGTCCACGTCGCGCCGGGCACGCCCTCCCTGTAAGCTGCACGTGGCCTTTTAATGCTCTTTTAAAACTGTTAGAGACATGGGTGATTTTTTGTCGACCGCGTGTCGTGCCACGCCACGTGCGGGTCACATGGACCATCGGGCAGAGGTTGTGTGTGGTCGGGCCTTCAGGTTGTGTGGCTCACTGTTTTGGGGCGATGGTCACGACAACCTCGCCGGGTTCGAACCTGTCCCGCCCGAACTCGGCCCGGAGCGACAGGCGCAGGATGTTCTTCTCCGGCCCCGCCGCGTGCTCGAGGAGCAAAGGGAACACGCTGACCGTGTAGCCCTTCGGGTAGTGCAGCTCCTGGTGAAGGTAGATCTCCGTCACACCACTACTCGCCTTTCCCCCGCCTCGCTCGTCTATGTCCCCACCACAGCCAGCCCATCAGTTTGTGTATGTGGCCACACGACACTCGCCGCACACAACACTGCACGGGCAACGACACGCCACGCGGGGACAGAAAGGGGAAGAGCGTACGGGCGTAGGGGTAGAAGGAGAGGGTGAAGTGGCGTGTTTTGGGGTCGAAGCTAGACGATCGGGGCACGCCGGCCAGCTTGCGCGCGAAGGGCCGGCTCAGCAGTCGTTGCAGCTGCGTCTCGCCTGAGGCAGTGGTGCCGATTGTGGCGGCGGCGTCGAGCACGCGTCGTACCTCGTCGTGGTCGTGGTCGAGGCCGTAGCTCCACGACAGCGAGCCCGCGTTGGCCTCCGCGAGGAGGTACTCGCAGCTGCGCTCCTCGCGCGACGAGCCGCAGCCGCCCAGCCCGTGGACGAACAGGCCGCTGCCCAGCCGCCGCGCGTCCCGCTTCCGGTAGCCCAACAGGTCTGCAATCGACCGTCGATCAGCCAATGCGAGCCACTACACACACGACCGGGGCACGTACCTTCGCCCTTGAATAGGTTGCAGGTCTCTTGGTAGGCCGGCACGGGAAACGGGTCTGTCTGGTCAAAGTACCAGCACTCGTAGGCGAAGGCCAGCACTTCCTTGCCGGCCTGCTCCCGCCCCGCGTCGCCACTGGCATCGCAGTCGCCGTCGCGTTCGCAGTCGCGTTCGCTCTCTGTCCACCACTCGCGCTGCCGGTGACCGCCGGCGCCGGCGCCAAAGGTCGCGCTGGGCAGACGCGTGAAGCCCACGCCGGTGTGTGTGACCAGCGAGTCCCGGCTGGCCGTCGACGAGTAGGCAGCTGTCGACGTCGACAACGATGACGACGGCGTGGGCGACATGGAGCGCGAGAGCGGCACGGCGTAGGTGTCGGAGAAGAAGACCAGGTGGTCGGTGTCGACGCGCCGGATCTGCATCGAGAGGAACGCGTAGACGGCGGCGAGGTTGCGCGCGTCGTTCTCGCCCGGGTGGAGCAGCGCGGGCGAGTGGTAGTAGTCGCCCACGAAGGCGTGCGACAGGAGCTGGTACCCGACCACCGCCGGGTAGTCCCTGAAGCGGCGCGCCACGTCGGCCCACCAGGCGCCGAAGCGGTGCATCGTGCCCTGCTGCCCCAGGTAGAAGTTCTGGTACGCCTGGACGTCGACAATCGGGGGTGTCAGTGGCCCGCGCAACACGACTAACAGACACTACACGCGTGGCACGGTACCGAGGCCACTTCGGGGGTGAAGTAGTAGGCAGGGGCGAGCCAAGCCGGACAGTACTCGGGAAGCTCCATTCCGATGTCCTCCTGCTCTTCGCCCTGCTGCTCGTCGACCTCGGGAAACCAGCCCCACGCCTCGACTTCATCCGCTTCGACCCCACCGCCGTCGTCTTGGTCGTCATCGTAGAGGCCGGATCTCAGCCGATCGATTCGATCCAAGAAGTCCTGTCGGCCGACAGTCAAACGAGAAGTTGAGTCGGGGCAACACGCACGCTCTCATTGTGCAAAAAGGTGGGTGTGAAGGAAGGCGGTACGTCGAAGGTCTTGCCCATCTTGCGCACGCTGTCGCCCGACACGGACGGCTCCACTGCGCGCGGCAGAGGTGAGAGGTGAGGTGAGAGATGAGAGATGAGACGAGGTGGGTCCAAGGCGGGGATGGCGGTGGTCGTACCGGCCCAGTCGGGGAACCCCTCCCCGCACAGCTTGGCCGACAGCATGACCTGCAGCGACATCAACCGCCGTTCAGGCGGCCACCGCACGTTAGTTGTGGCTCGCACACGCACAGGTGGACACGCGGTGGTGAACCTGGTGAGAGTAGATGAGGACGCGCAGACCGTGTCGAGCAGCGGCGTCCACGGCGTGGTGCACGAGACGCACATAGGACAGGTCGTAGTGGCCGCGCTTGGGCTCGTAGTCGGCCCACTGCACGCCCAGCCGCACCAGGTTGAGGCCCAGCCCGGCGATGGCCTCCATATGTCGCTCGATCTCTTCATCTTGTGTAGTGGGCGCTTGGCGCCATTTTGTCGAATCGCGATTAATGGCGCTACTTGATGACGCTCCACCACGCGATCGCGACGTGGCCAGGTCCGTCGATGCATCGGTGGACCATTTGCGCAGCACGTAGGAGATGCCGTGGAAGATGTGCACTGATCCATCTGAATCGTCGATGAAGAGAGAAGAGTGTGGCGGCGCGCCAACGACGAAGAAGCCCTTCCCGCCTAATCGTGGTAGGCGAAGGCTCGGATCAAAGGAAGAGGAAGTGGAGGAATCATCTGGCTCAGGGGTGAAGTCGGCGTAATCGGGAAGGGCGAGGAAGAGCGCAGTGGCGTAGATGGCCACGCCGAGCAGAGCAAAGAAGAGACAGCAGAGCAGGACGACCAGAATGTACGCCGCGACGAGGCACTTGTCATCGAGCGAGAGGAAGCTGTACCACTCAGTTCGTCTGTTGAAGAAGCTGCTCCCGCGGTGCGGGGAGAAAGATGGATAATGATGCCTCACAGCCGGTGGGTTTTTGGCGAAGTGCGCGTATGGCGGCCTGCCATGGTGTGGGTGCCGGTGGGCCAGCCGCCCACACTCGACGTCCATCTCTTTCCTCTTCCTTGCTCACTGTCGTGCACAGGGAAAGTCATTTTCTTTCGGAACTAAAAATGTCAAACTCTGTGTCTTGAACAAACTCACGACGGTGCTCTCTTGCAGCGCCGCCATCAAGGGCGAGGGCCATATAACCTGAAAGGAGACCTCCAGGGCTTGATGTTAACAACTCTCTATTACCAGATCATATCCGTACACCGCGGCCCTGTCATGAGATTCACATTGCTATCGGAGTCAGACGAGGCCGCACATTTTGGCGACCACAAGTGCAAAATGCGTGGGGGAGGTCAAGAGCGGCGAGAGGCCAACAGGGAAAGTATCTTCTCGGCCTTTTGGCTAAGATCAAGTGTAGTATCTGTTCTTATCAGCTTAATCTCTGGTAGTGAAGCGTTCCTGCTTCACATCAAGGTTAAACTTATTTCTCGTGGGGACCAGTTGGCACTCATGCCCGCAGCTTGCTGTGGGCAGCCTCTGGTCGCCGATCGGCTTCGCACTGCACGCACCGCGAAGTTCTTCAAACGGTCGACCCCTTCCTCTCACAACCCAAAAACAACCTTCTTTTTCAACATTCTTGGTCGGAGTTGCAAGAACCGACCTTGTGACCCACCTTTGTCAACGCTGTCGCAGGCTGGGCCCATTTCGTGTTTGTAGACGATAGACAGGGTGGTGTATCTTGCACAACATCCCTTAGCAAAGGGGCCTGCGGCGCACCGCCAGCGAATACCCCCATACGCCCAAGCGCGCAAAGAGCGAGGGTACTCAGTAGAGACCACCCTTAGTCTGAAGGAAGCCTCCCGCTCCTCCGACCCCGTTGAGCACACCAACACAACGAGACGAAAGGAGTTGTTTTGTGTTTATTTATTCATCGCCAGCTTCTACCGCCAAAATCTGCACTAGAACAACTTAGAACCTGAGCTTGGTGAAGAACCACTTGTTCTTGCCGGAGTTGTATCTGTGAGAGAAAGGAGATGTGAGCGGAGATCCAAAACATGAGAGGCAAAAAGAGAATTAAAGAAGGATTCAGACTGACGTGCAAATGTCCATAATCTACAAATTATGATTCAGGAAAGTGTGAAGATGTCATCCTAAGAGGGGCGGAAGAGAAGAGTGAAAGAAAGTAAGGCGGGAGTAGGTACCTGGTCTGGAACACCTTCTTGAGGGCCTGCTTGGTCTTGTACTTGTTCTGACCCTTCTCGAGAGCGTTCTCCTTGCAGACAATGCTCCTGAGCTCAACATCGAGACCGTACCTGTGAACAGCACTCTTGTGAGTCATTCCGTTCCCAAAGTGCTGAAACAGTCGGAAGAGCAAGGTCGTACCTGGTGGGCATCAGGTGGTTGTAGTTGATGGCCTTCACGAAGGGGGCGATCTTGGTCTTCTTGGCGATCTTCTTCTTGCCCATCGACTTGGTGATCTTCTTGGGGTACTTGTCGACGCCAGCAACGACGGCGTAACCATAGGGGCGAGCCTTGGTACCGTCGTCGCGGTTCTCGACGATGACGGCCTTCCTGCCGGCATACCTGCCGTTGAGGACGATCACGACCTTACCGGGCTTGAGGCTGCACGGTACCACGCGGTAAAACGAATCAAGCAATTAATATAATCCCAGCGGCATAAATTGGATTGCAATCGACAAACGAATGTCATACACACGCCCAGATTAACCCCCCAAAGCCCCCACTACCACTAGCGACAAGACTGGCAGGGGCTACGTACAACTTGGGCATCGTGCTGCGATGGATAGGGAAGGAAAGGAGAGAAGAAGGAAAAAAGGGATGCACGATGCAGCCCAACAAATACCAGAGAAAGCCACTTTTCTTTCTCGTCGACACATTGCGCTTTAAGGTGGCGAAATATTAAAATAATATTATTTTTTGGCGGGCCACCCTTCATCAGTAGAGCGAGGGGACGAGGTGGTCGCAGGGGCCCTGGTTCTTGTCGTGGTCGTGCTTCCGGAACTTGAAGTGTAGGAACTCGGAGAGGGTGAGCAGGAGGAAGCCGACGACGATGGCCAGCATGCCCATGTAGGAGAGGATCGGCAGCACGGTGCCGTGGAGCAGCCAGTCGCTCACGACCGACGCCGGGATGGTCAGCAGACTACCGACCGATATGAACAGCGGTGACGAGATCACAATGCCCAGGATGAGCAAGCAGTTGAACAGCGCGTCGAGGCCCATCGTGATCAGAATTCCCTGCAGGGATTTGCTGTGTTGTGTGCGTGTCATGCATGGGTGCGGTGGTCGAATCGGAGCGACTTAAGTGGGCGTACCCATGGGGCAGTTCGAAGGACTCGATCCCGGTTTTGTCGACGACGATGATGCCCGGCCAGGCCAAGAGGATGGTCCACACGCCCAGCAGGCCGATGAAGAGCATCGTGTGCTCGACCACCTTGAGCCGCTTCCACATCTGCTCCCCGCCGCTGCCTTTCTTCGACGTTCCCGCTTCATCTTCGTGCTCTTCCTCGTAGTCATGCTGGTCGTCATGATCGTGATCGTGATAGTTGTCGCGATCGTGTTCGTCGTAGTTGATGGAGGAGCGCTCGGTGATGACCAACGTCGGTTCCGTCTCCCTGTACGAGCCCCAACGCTTGAAGAGGACCTCGTATAGCGAGTAGAGCATGGTGCTGACGATGACCAGCACGTAGCCCCACACGTCGTTCTTCGCATCGTCGCCCTTCTTCTTGCTCTTGTCGTCGCTGGACAGGCCGTCGACGCAGAGCATCACCACACCGCCGAGGCAGCACACGACGGCGACGATCTTGAGCAGCGACACCTTCTCCTTGAGCACCGCCACCGAGAAGACGAAGACGAACACGCACGACGAGTTGTAGATGGCCGTGTTGACCGACACGAACGTGCGCGACAGCGACAGGTACCACGTGTAGACCACCACGTAGACCAGCACCGAGTAGACCAGCGTCGGCAGCCAGTTGGCCTTGAGCTGCGTCCACCAGTCGCTGCCGCCTTCCTTTCGCTCGATAGCGGCGGCGGATCGCTGGCGCCTGGGCCGCAGGCTGGCGGCGCGGTGGTCGAGGCCCTGGGAAGTGATGGACGTGGTGCGCTGTCGCTGGCGCGGCGGGGACTGGTAGTGGCCGCTCGCGGACGAGTCGTCGCTAAGGACGAGGCTGTAGTGGACCGAAGCCCGTCGGCGTTGGCAGCCGAGGAGAGCCTTGAACAGCTGCACGACCACCCACAGCACGAAGAACACCGCGTAGGCGCTGTGCACCAGGAACGACATGAAGTACGGCTGCAGCATCAACTGTCAGCCCTCACGACGCACATGTGGCACGACACGCGACGCACATGATGACGCGGGGGTGGTACCTTGTCGTAGGAGTTGCCGCCCTTCTCTTGTACGCTTTGGAGGATCTCGGCCATGGCGACCCACGTGGCGACGATGCCCACCAGGCATCCCACCGTGCCGGCCGCCTTCAGGAGCGTCGCGCGCAGCCCACCACCCTGTTGCCCCACTGTGCAGGAGAAACGCAGGTTTGTGCATTCACACTAATTAGTATTTATTGATTTTTATTCTTATGATTTTTTTAAAAGATGAATTAAGACACGTTCCCATCCACACAAGAAAGCGGATCCAATCCAGTATAAATGCACGTCTACAAAGGAGGGGGGGTACTTTGGGTTTCCCGCCTGATGAAAGATGAAAGATGAAGGAAATCCCACTAGGGGCACGAGAGATTGATTTCTTTTCTCGTTCCCGGATTCTCTTGCAGCGGCCTCTGCCGACGATGTAACGAGAGGAGGAAAGAATGGAAGCACCCTAAGAGTTACTTGACCCTAAACTGTAAGTATTATCAACTTTATTGGGAACAAAACCACGGAATTCATGCCTCTTCAATAAGAGGCCAATAATTTTATTTTTTTCCTCTTGAAGGTGGGCCTGAACAGGGAGCTACAGTGGGTGTTGGTGGTAAAACATACACCACCCTGCTCCTTGGGATGCATGCAGCAAGAAAACACCATAAAGTAAGCCAAAATAAGCTAAAAACCAGACTTAGTCAATACAATCAGCAAAAACAACAAGAACTGGGGTGGAGCCCCTATGGCTTGCTGCCTCTTGTAGCACCAGTTCTAACACGCTTGAGAGGTGGTCCTATGTCTTAATAGATAAAATATCGAAGCACCTGATCTCTACATTGATATTTTGTGTAGTGGTGGTAAATGTTAGGGCGCCCGCTCGCTCAGGGGTAGACTTCGCGGGTGAGGTAGGCCAGGATGCGGGGCCTCTGGGCGATGCCGTCGAGGAAGGCGGCCACCGACGGGAAGGCCTCGGTCAGGCTGTCGCGGCTCTCGGGGGCCTTGATGAACACCAGCTGCAGCGCAACCCACAGTCCCAAATCCGCCAAGCTCAGCTGCGTGTCGTGTGTGTTGTGTGCGGTGCGTTAGTTGTGTGCGAACATGAACACACACACAAACACACAGAGAGAGAGAGAGAGACCTTGTCGCCGACGAGGAAGCCGGTGTTGCCGTTCTTCTCGAGCAGCTTGATGAAGAGGTTGAGTTGGACGGGGAGCGACTCGGTGAGCAGCTTCTGCTTCTCGTCGGCCACCTTGTCGGCCGGGGTGAACCAGAAGACCTTGGCGATGAGGTTCAACATGTCGACCACGCCCTCGAACATCTGGTCCACCAGCGCCGCCTCATCGTCGCTGGCGCCCAGGTAGCCGTGCTTCTTGGCCAGGTAGCGCGCGATGGTGTTGCTCTGGACCAGCACCAGGCCCGACGGGTCCTCGTACAGCGGAAGCTGACCGAAAGGCAACTTGCCTGCCACACACGCGACGCGACACGACACGCACCGCCCTCTTAATAATTAAATGTCACAACAAAAGCGTGGGA
>CACVKS010001153.1:0-11616 GCA_902749335.1 Acanthamoeba triangularis
TACGCCGAAGAAGTCGTGGTCGGAGAGTTCGTTGGCGAGGTTGTAGGCCTGGCTGCCAGTCACCATGGCCATGATGACCTTCCCATTGACCCCTTTTCGCTTCATGAACAGCTCCACCTGCTCCCGTGGATCGGGCCGTACCTCACCGCCACCCCCTCCACCTTGTGTCTGCTCCATCCTCAAATCTGTTGTAGTTTTTATTTCTCTTCTTTTTCTTCATCTTATTCATATCGATTTTTCCGATTTTCTGATTGGTGCATACAAATCAAAAGAAATTTAAATCAGAGCTGTTGCGCCAACGGTCTTGAAGTTGAGCCACACACACTCACACCACCGCAAGGGCTCATGCTAAGAAAATTGACTGGCCTCACCAACACGAAGAAGGCGATGGAGCATGCTCCGGCCCACCGTCATCACCGTGGTGAGGGCACCCTGTGGCTGGCCGCCAGCGACCTCCAGAGCTCCTCTGCCGGCGCCGAACACGTACCACGGCCCACCCATCTATTGTTTTAAAAAAAACTTGAAGTTTAATAAAATCTAATCATGGGCGAGCGAGACAGCCTGTGGAGGGCGTGTACCAGGGCCGTCGGGTCGGGGTGCAGAGCGTGGCCGATCCCGACACGGAGGTCACTGAGGACCGGCTGCGCCAGCTCGAGTACTGCAATCCCCCCCCCCCCACATTCGTTCTTCGTTCTTCTTCTTCGCTTCACTCTTTGCTGGCGCCTCTGTGCCGAGGGCTATCGCTGATGGGTCGGTTTGTAAAACGTGGTCAGGTCGCTGTACGGAAACAGCGAGAGCATCGCCAACGTGCTGGGCTTCTACCGCTCCGAAGCGGACCACAAGGTGGGTTCCCAAGCGTCGTCAGCTGCCACTTGCCGCCTGCTCATACGGTCGTGGCTTACCACCAACCACCTGCGCAGGTCTACGCTGTGTATGATTGGCCCGCTGGCGCAGTCTCGCTGCGCGAATACCTGCAGGACAAGAACAGGTTCGCTCTACCGTGAGACCACGCTCGCCATGCGCGCGATTGGGGTTGACTGATGTCGTTGGAGAGAACAGGGACATACCGTGGAAGGAGCGAGCAGAGATCGCCAGCGAGGTGGCGGAGACCGCGATGCTCATCGAGAAGGCGGTGCACAGCGCGGCGGGCATCGACGCCCGGTCCGTGCTCATCGACCAGCGCAGCAGGAAGGTGCAGCTCACCGGGTTCCGAGTCCAGGCTGAAAGCAACGAGACCGACACAAGCGCCGACTTTGGCCGCTTTCTCGTTGGTGCGTGGGCTAAACCATACGCCAATCGCAGCACACTTCACTTTCAACATGCATGAAACTAATATATATATATATATACTATATCGATGTAATTGACAGAACTGATCGCAAGGGAGCCAGCCCGACCGGCGCCGGCTGGAAGCGATTCGATCGTGGCCTTTCCGCAGCAGCATCCGCTCACGCTCGAGTCGCCGCGCGCCACTTCGCCGCGGCGCCACAGCCGCATGTTCTCGGCCAACGCCCTCGTCACGCCGCCCGAGTCCCCCCGCGCGTCTCTGGGATCGTCATCATCGGGCGTGCACCTCTCGCCGCGCGGGGCGTCGTCGCCGTTGGACCTCTCGTCTTCGGGCTCCTACGCGCGCAAGGACGCCTCGACCCGCGAGCGCAATTGGGAGAAAGTCCAAGTCAAGGTTCGGTCCACATGCAGTCTTTTTTAGCTCCGAACCTTCGCATGTTGACTCCGAGCTGACCTCTCATGGTCATTTCGGGTGTGTGCTTTCAAGGCCTTTACGGCGTGGCTCAACAGTTATCTCGCACGCCGCGATCTCAAGATCGTCGACTTGCAGAACGACCTGCGAGACGGCACCCTGCTCAACTCTTTCCTCGAGATCATCACCAACAAAAAGATGCGGCGGTGGACAGCCAAGCCCAACAGCAAGATCATGATGCTGGAGAATCTGACCATCGGGCTGACCTACATCCAAGCCGACATGGGCGTCAAGCTCGTCGGCATCGGGTCCGAGGATATCTACAACGGCTCGCTGAAGCTGATCCTGGGCCTCGTGTGGAGCCTCCTCAAGGGAATCCAGATGCGCCGATTCGCCACCGAAGGTAGCCCTACTCGCGCGCGCTGAGCCACGCACACAATGAACCGACCACAACCTCGTGTGGCACCGCACACAGGTTCGATGGAAGAGGAGCTGATCAAGTGGGTGCGAGAGCGTACCGAGGCCTTGGGAGTGGCGCCCTCCAACTTCAAGGTACCACGACGTCACTGCACCTTCCCTTCGTCCCAGCTGCTGTTCGAACGGTTAACTGTGAACCTTGTTGGCCGCCGCTCACGCAGTATGGGTTCCAAGATGGTAAGGCGTTTGCTGCTCTCATTTCCCGGTTCGACTCGACCCTCCTCGATTTCGAAGCCGTCCAAGATAAGGTACTAACCAGCAAGACGACGACGACGTGCGCTTGGGACTGCGTGAGTAAGAGCTGACGGCCATCCACGAACAACAAACCTTGGCAGGCGCCGGAGGATCTCCTGCCGCTGGTGTTCGACATCGCCGAGGAGCGTATGGGCGTACCGCGCCTGCTGGAACCGAGCGAGATGTTGAGCGGCGACCCCGACGAACGCGCCATTCAGCTCTACGTGTCGCTGCTCTTCGACGCCTTCTCCCTCCGCAAGGTGACCAATCCACCCAGCATTCGTAGGTCTGTCTCTTGAGGTCTTTCGTACTGATTATGGTGTACTGCGCGTGGTGCTCAACAGGAAACGGCCGAGTTCAGTGCGATTGCCGAGATCTCGCCGGCCGATGAACTCCACCCGACCGCTCTCGCCCCAGTCCAAATCCCCACCGACTGTACCACACGCCCTGCCCCCACTATAGTGTGGTGCGCTTGGCCCTTACGCGTTTGCTCACTCCCCCCGCCGCCACGACAGGTCCGCCTGCGCTCCTGGAGCTGGCGAAGCAATGCTGTCGGGCGAAGCCGGAGGACCGTCCGTCGCTCACTGACATCCGACGGCGACTGCGCAGCCTCATTGCGGACATCACCACCCACCCGCCGCAACCCATGACGCTCCAGGTGCCCGAGGCGCCGAGACCCACGCCAACGCCAGTGGCTGACAAGAACCCGAATGATGACGAGCTGGACCGGCTGAAGAAGCTGCTCGCCGAGCGGGAGAACGAGATCGAGGCACTCAAGCGACAGCTCGAAAAGAACGAAAGCGAGGGCGACCAGGATCAACAGGACAAGCCCGAGAAAGAGCGAAGCGAAGAGGAGGCGGGGCCGGCAATTGCACGCCTGCGCGAGACGGAGGCCCGACTCAAGCAGAGGGAGAACGAGGTCGAGCAGCTGAAGCAACGGCACGAGATCGAACTGGCGGAGAGGGAAAAGAGCGAAGGCGAAGAGAAGACAAAGCTAGAGGCCGAGCGACAAGAGGCCGAGAACGAAGCGCGAAAGCGAAGCGATGAGCTGCAGCAGCTGTCGACCGTCAGCGCCGAGCGACTCAAGGAGAAAGAGGACGAGATCGAGCGGCTGCGCAAGCGCGAGGAGGAGCGCGAACGGGAAATCGAGGAGGGACGCAAGGAGGAGCGGAGGAAACACGAACAGGAGCTGAACGAGGCAGTCGGGCGCGAGCGGCAGCTGCGCGATGAGCTGGAGCAAAGAGCGAAGGAGAACGAAGATGAAGTCGCGCGACTCCGGGCCGAAGCCCACGCGGCCGCCACGCTGAAGGCGCAGCTGGAGAAGCGGCTCGAGGAGACCCTGACCGAGCGGCTGGCCGAGAACGAACAGCGCTCGGCCCTCACCGCGTCGTGGCTCGCACAGATCGAGCAGCTCAAGGCCGAGAAAGAGGAAGTTGCCGACCGCCTGAAAGAGGAGTGGCAAGCGAAGGTGGACGCGACCGAGCAGCGCCTGCGCGAGGAGAGCCACGCAGAGATTGCACGAATCGAGCAGCAGCACCGCGAGGCGCTGAGGGCGGCGATCGAGGAGAGGCTGGAGGAGCGCGAGGGCCAACTGAAGAAGGAATTCGAGGAACGCGAGAGCCAGCGCGTGCGCGATGCGACCGAGCGACACGCGTTGCTGAAGGGCGAGATGGAGGCCCAGCACGAAGCCCAGCTACAGGAGCGCGAGCGCCAGATGGAGAAGGAATTCGAGCAACGCGTGGCCCGCATTCGTGAAGAGGAGGCCGAGCGCCGGGCCAAGGAGCTGACGGACGCCGTCGAAAGCGAAAAGCGACTGCTCGAGAAGTCCGAGCAAAAAATGAAGGAGAACGAAGACGAAATCGCGCGACTTATGGCCGAAGCCGACGAGGCTGCTAAGCGCGAGGCTCAACTAGTGGAGCAGCGCGACAGGCTGGAGGCCGAGCGTCGGGCCGAGAGCGACGAGGCCAAGCAGGAGCTGGAGCGCACACGCGCCGAAGTCGAAGAGAAGGCACGCGAGGAGCTCGCGGCGGCGCAGGCCAAGGCGGTCGACCTCGCCAGCCAACTCGACCAACTCAAGAGCCAGCAGGCGGACGAGGAGCGTCAGCGCGAGGAGGAGCGAACCAGGGCCGCCGACGCCCAGCGTCAGCTCGAGGAGGAGTGGAAGCGATCAGGCGACCTGGAGCGACAACTTGCAGAAGAGCAGTCGAAGGCCGGCGACAACTGGCGTCAGTTCGAGGAGGAGAAGAACCGATCGAGCGAGCTGGAGAAGCAGCTGGAGGCGATGAAGGAGGGCAGCGAGCAGCGACTGGAGCAGAAGCTGGAGGAGCGCGAGGGCCAGCTGCGGGAGGAATTCGAGCAACGCATGGGCCAGGCCCAGAAAGAACAGGGCGAGCTGGAGCGCCGAGCGAGGGAGAACGAAGACGAGATCGCGCGACTCAAGGCCGAAGCCGACGAGGCCGCCAAGCGCGAGGTCCAACTGGTGGAGCAGCGTGACAGGCTGGAGGCCGAGCGTCGGGCCGAGAGCGACGAGGCCAAGCAGGAGCTGGAGCGCGCACGCGCCGAGGCCGAAGAGAAGGCACGCGAGGAGCTCGCGGCGGCGCAGGCCAAGGCGGTCGACCTCGCCAGCCAACTCGACCAACTCAAGAGCCAGCTCAGCAACTCTACCCAGCAGGCCGACGAAGAGCGAAGCAAGGCCGCAGAGTTGGAGCGCCAGCTCGACGAGGAGCGAGCCAGGGCTGCCGCCGACGCCGCCCAGCAGCTCGAGGAGGAGCGAGCCAAGGTCGTCGAAGCCGCCAAGCAGCTCGAAGAGGAGCAGAAACGAGCAGACGATCTGGAGCGACAGTTGGAGGCGATGAGGAGGGAGGGCGACGAGCAGCGACTGGCGGAGAAGCTGGAGGAGCGCGAGGGCCAGCTGCGGGAGGAATTCGAGCAACGCGTGGGCCAGGCCCAGAAAGAACAGGGCGAGCTGGAGCGCCGGGCGAGGGAGAACGAAGACGAAATCGCACGACTCAAGGCCGAAGCCGACGAGGGCGCCAAGCGCGAGGTCCAGCTGGTGGAGCAGCGCGACAGGCTGGAGGCCGAGCGTCGGGCCGAGAGCGACGAGGCCAAGCAGGAGCTGGAGCGCGCACGCGCCGAAGTCGAAGAGAAGGCACGCGAGGAGCTCGAAGAGGCACAGGCCAAGGCGGTCGACCTCGCCAGCCAACTCGACCAACTCAAGAGCCAGCTCAGCGAATCGAGCAGGCAGGCCAACGAGGAGCGAAGCAAGGCCGCGGAGTTGGAGCGTCAGCTCGAGGCGGAGCGTACCAGGGCCTCCGACGCCGATGCCGCCCAGCGTCAGCTCCAGAAGGAATTTGAGGAACGCGTGGCGCAGGCCCAGAGGGAGAAAGAGGAGGTGGAGCGTCGGGTGGAGGAGAACGAAGACGAAGTCGCGCGACTCAGGGCCGAAGCCCACGAGGCCGCCGAGCGCGAGTCCCAGCTGGCGCAGCGGCTTGATAAGACGCTGGCCGAGCGCCTAAATCAGGCCGATGAAGCCGAAGTCGCGCGAGAGCTCGAGGAGGCTCGGGCCAAGTCGGCCGACCTCGCCAGTCAACTCGAGGCCACAAAGAGGGAGGCCGCCGCCGAGTTGGAACGCCGGCTCGAGGAGGAGCGCAGCAGGGCCGCCGATGCCGCCCAGCAACTCATGGCCGAGGCCGCCGCCGAACTGGAGCTCAGGCTCGAGGAGGAGCGCAGCGCGCGGGCTGCTGCCGACGCCGTCCGGCAGAGCGAGGGTGAGGAGAAGCTGAAGGAGCTCGAGCGTCAGCTGGAGAAGGAATTCGAGGAACGCGCGGCCCGCATTCGCGAAGAGGGGGCTGAGGAGAGGAAGAGAGAGGAGGATGCGTTGGAGGAGCAACGAGAGAAGAAAGAGAAGGAGCTCGAGGAACTGGAGCGTCGCGCAAAGGAAAACGAAGACGAAGTCGCGCGGCTCAGGGCCGAGGTCGACGGGGCCGCCAAGCGCGAGTCCCAGCTGGCTCAGGAGCGCGACAGCCTGGCGCAACGGCTTGATGAGACCCTGGCCGAGCGCCAGATCCAGGGCGACGAAGCCGAAACCGCGCGAGAGCTCGAGGAGGATCGGGCCAAGTCGGCCGACCTCGCCAGTCAACTCGAGAACGCGAAGAGGGAAGCTGCCGCCGAGCTGGAGCGCCGGCTCGAGGAGGAGCGCAGCAGGGCCGCCAATGCCGCCCAACGGCTTGCCGCTGAGGCCGCCGAACTGGAGCAAAGAGCGAAGGAGAATGAAGACGAAATCGCGCGACTCAAGGCCGAAGCCGATGCAGCCGCCATGCGCGAGTCCGCTCTTTCGGAGCTAAAGGCGCAGCTGGAGAGGCGACTCGAGGCGACCCTGACCGAGCGGCTGGCCGAGAACGAACAGCGCTCGGCACTCACCGCGGCGTCGCTCGCACAGATCGAGCGGCTCAAGGCCGAGCACGAGGCCACCAAGCGGGAGCTCGAGCAGGCCCGGGCCGAGGCCCGGATCGAGTGCGACCAGCGGGTGGCCACGGTCGACAAAAACAAGACCGAGGAGGCCCAGCAGCGCGAGCGCCAACTCGAGAAGGAATTCGAGGAACGCTTGAGCCTGCTGAAGCGTCAGCAGCAGGAGCAGGAGCGCGAGATAGCGAGGTTGCGGGAGGACTTGGCCCAGGCCACTGGCGGCGCTCAGAAGAGCGAAGCCGCCGTCGCTGAAGAGCGAAAACGATGCGACGAGGAATTAGAATCGCGGCTCATGGCCGAACGCGAATCGGAGCTGAAGCAGCTGCAACTCCAGCACGACGAGGAGAAGAGTGCGATGCGGGCACAGCTCGACAGAGCCCTGCGCGAGCGCGAAGAGCACGGCGAAAGAGAAAAGGCGGAGCTGACGCTGCGCCTGCGCGCCGAGGAGCTAGCACGCGAGAAAGCCCAGACCTACAGCGACGCCGAGATCAAGCGGCTCCGGGACCATATCCAGGCCGCCATTACCGAGCGAGAAGATGCGAAGGCCAACGAGGCTCGATTGGAGGCGCAGGAGGCGCGCAAGTCGACGCAGCTCGAGGGTCAGCTGCAGCGCGTCATGCACGAGACTGCGGCCAGGGCGGAGCGCGACACCGGCGAGCTGGAGAAGGTCAAGCAGGAGCTGAACGAGGCGCGGCGACTGCTCGGAGAGACGCTGGAGGCCCACGAGCGGAAGAAGGAGCGGCGTAAGGCGGAGAAGGAGGAGCTGCTGGGCGAGATCGAGCAGATGAAGCGCGACGTCCGGGGCCAGCAGGGCGAGCTCGACGAGAGCGAGCAGAATCTGGCGCGCCTGCGTGAGGAATTCGAGCAATATCAGCAGGTCCAGCGCGAGCGCGTGGGCGACATCGGACCCGAACAGGCGGGCGAGCAGCTGACGACGGAGAGAGAAGGAGAGGGGCGCGAGGTAATGGAGGAGCTGCGTCGGGCGGTGGCGAAGGCCGAACAGGACAGGCGCGCGGCCGAGGGGCGCATGGACGAGTTGGCACGCGAGCTCGAGTTTCTTCGGAGCCAAAAGAGCGAAAACGAAGCATTAGCGGCTCGAAGCGAAAAGGACGAAAACGACAACAGGGAGGCGAGAGCGAAAGCGAGAGAAGTGGAGGAGAAGGCGCGACTCCTGCAGCTGGAGCTCGATCTGCTCGAGTACGAGCGAGCGCAGCAGGAGGCCGCCAACGAAGAGCTCGGGCGCCGCCTGGCCGACATGGAGGCCGAAAACGACCAGCTCCGTCGTCGTCTCGAGCGCGGAGGCGATCGCTTGAGGGCCGATCTCGAGGAGGACCTCCTCACCAGGCTGCAGAGCGACGTCGACAAGATGCGGTCCATCTCGCGCCAGCTTCACATGCCCCACCCCGGTCTCAACGACGCCGAAGCCGACGCCGACCGTGAGACGATGCAAGAAGTGGGCGACGACGGCGACTTGGTGGGGACACCTGTGGTGGCCGAGCAGCGGAGGACCTCCAAGGCTGTCAGGGGAAAGAGGAAGGTGCGAAGGCGAGCCGATGCGATCGCAGCGGTGTGCGTGCCGGGTCTGTGGACGGCGCTTGCGGTGGCCCTTTTGCTCCTGCTCCTCCTACTCCACAAGGCCGAGTTCATCAAGGAGTGGTGGGTGCCCACTTGACCCTCTTTCCCACAAACAAACAAGAGCTGTAAAGCACTCCTTTGCTATTGCTGGTGTGCCCATGATTTGCTTGGCGGTGAGCGTGTGCGATGTCGCGTGTGTGTGGTGTGCGATCCTAGTGGTGCTTGGCGATGAAGTAGGAAGCGGCCAGGGGTTCGGTCATGCCATGCCGGTGCGCCCACTGCTCGATCTTGAAGTTGGCCCTGCCCTTGCCCTCGCTGCAGCAGTTGTCGTGATGTGGTCCGTCAGTCGCCCAACCAGCCACCCACCCACCAAAAGGAGGAAGAAAAGACGCACTTGTTCATGGTCTCGTGCGGGATCTGGTCCTTCTGCTTGAAGACGACGAAGACGTAGCGGTGGTGGCCGGTGCCGGGCGGAGGTCCGGGACCCATGTAGGGTGCCAGGACGGTGCCCTTGTTCACCTGGCTGCCCGGAATGTTCGTCACCAGCCAGTGACGCCTGCCCACCGCACGACACAACCACCCAACCATCAATTCAACTGTTGTGACTGCTTACGGTAGTCAAGTGCGTTGGAGACGCACCACTCCCCGAACTTGGGGTCATCCCTCGACGGCGCATCGGGGTCCACCATGGCTGTGCGCCCAAGTCAGGTAATGTTGCCACATGAGCGCGTCTCTACATGTGAGGCAAGGGTGGTACCGAGGGTGTGGAAGTCGTTCTCGTCGCCGTCCCAGCACACGGTGGGCATGCGCGCGGATTGGTCGGGGCGCAGCTCCTGGCCCTCCTTCATCATGTCTGCACAAGCGAGGTGAATAATAATAATATAAATATTATTTATGATATTGAGCAAATAAGTCTGGGGACCAACCAGGCAGGTCAGGCCAGCGGACGTGCAGCTTCTTGGGCGGGTGGGACGAGAGGACGTCTTGGTAGGAGGACGACATGGGACGCGACTTGCTGGGGTCCTTGCCAAAGTCGAGGGGTTTGCTGGCGGTAGTGGTGTAGGCCGCTGCCGGTCGTAGTGCCAAGTGAAGTGTGGCGGTGGAAGAAGAACAAGTGGAGGAGGAAGACGAAGGTCTCGCCAGTCTTCGCATGGTGGTTTGGTTCTTATAGCTGGTGGTTCCTGCAGACCACAACAAGTCCCTGTATGCTGCCCACAATCAGCCCACGATTGGTCGGTGGCCGCTCGGCGCCAAGTGGAGCGCAAACCCTTTGCATTTCCCTTGCCTTGCAATGGCGGGAAAATCGAGCCTTTAAGGTGGCTGTCTCGCTGGCCCAATCAAATTAATGTTATTTTTAGGAGCACCTATTTTGGTTTGTGGTAAAGATACCGACCACTGGAATCGCGTGGCTTTTGCTCGACATAGCTCGCATTGTTGCCAACAACAAAAAGGTTCACTTTGATTCTGGTCCAAAGGAAGGCTTGGATCGTTATAACGGCTCCGTCGCACCATTCGATTTAGAAGATGACAGAGTACAAGTTGGTTGTTGTGGGCGGAGGAGGCGTGGGCAAGAGGTTCATGAGTCCAACCCTCCCATGGCGCGAGAGGCACCCTTGTCTGATAAAATCGTGATGTGATCTCTTTGGCTATCCACAGCGCATTGACGATTCAGCTCATACAGAACCACTTCATCGACGAATATGATCCCACCATTGGTACTTGCCCATCTACTTCCTCTACACTTCCTTGCTCTGACGGTAATCGTCACTTGCAATCCCAACGCCAACAGAGGATTCGTACCGTAAGCAAGTGACGATCGACGGCGAGACCACCCTCCTCGACATCCTCGACACCGCGGGCCAGGAGGAGTTCTCCGCCATGCGAGATCAGGTATGAAAACCACCATCTTCATGTCTTGTATATATGTTGTCGTCAAAGGTGCTGACGTGGCATGGGCGGCGGTGATCGTACTAGTACATGCGAACCGGGCAGGGGTTCCTGTGCGTGTACTCCATCACGAACCGCTCCACGTTCGAGGAGATCTCCACCTTCAGGGAGCACATCATCCGAGTGAAGGACGAAGACAACGTGCCCATGATCCTTGTCGGTACTGCTCTAGAGCCCCGACGCAATCCGCTATCAGAGCTTAAACCACACAACACTCACACGCCCACACACATCACGCTACGGCCCGACACACAGCCAACAAGTGCGATTTGGAGAGCGAGAGGCAGGTGCCGACGCACGAGGGTCAAAACCTGGCCAAGTCCTACGATTGTCCCTTCATCGAGGCGTCGGCCAGGTCGAGGATCAACGTCGAAGAGAGCTTTTTCCAACTCGTACGAGACCCTGCACACGACACACGACACACGACACGGCACTCGGGCCAAAGGCTTAACCAATCCCCGCGGTACAGGTGAGGCAGATCAGGTACGTCAGGAAGATAGGCGAGGCGGGCTCGGTCAAGAACAAGAAGAAGGGCAGAAGCGGCTGCTCCCTATTTTGAAGGGCCAGAAAAAGAAGACGGAGGGGTGCGAGAGAGTGAGAGGACGTAGTGGGGATCAAAGAGCACGAGACTCAAGTCCTCCGGACACATGTAAATAACATGCTTATCCTACCCAAGGCACGGCACAGCACGACACGACACACACGGTGGGGCGAGCGGGGGTTGACACGACGGCCAGTGAATGGGCGCTCTTCATTGTGTATGGGCTGAGAGAAGAGGTTGGTTTAGGCGCTACCACCGGTGGTGATGAGGAAGTAGATGTCGCCCTTGCCGTCCTCCCAGAGGGCGTAGCAGTGATCGCAACCCTCGTCCTTGAAGAAGTAAGGCTGCTGCTTGCCGCTGGCCTTCACCTCGGGCGCCGTGTACAAAAAGGTGGGCTCCACCTACGCGTGACCACACACACATACAACCCAATCAGGTTAGCACACAATGAGAGCCTGAATCGATGAAGAAGAAGAGGAGGAGGATGCTGCAGACGAAGATGAAGACAGGAGGACAACGTACTCGGACACACTGGATGTTGTTGGGGATCCTCTTGGCGAGCTGCCTGGCCGAGTCGACAAGGTCGGTCCTCCAGCTGGTGGGGTCGTCCTTCTTACCCTCGACG
The DNA here is from genome assembly GCA_902749335.1 of Acanthamoeba triangularis. Lineage (NCBI taxonomy): Eukaryota > Discosea > Longamoebia > Acanthamoebidae > Acanthamoeba > Acanthamoeba triangularis. The sequence continues at coordinate 11,563 of CACVKS010001153.1, forward strand.
GCCGGCTTGGCGGGCTGAGCGGGGGCAGCGGCGGCGGGCTGGACGGCCACGGGG